>WOXC01009347.1:147500-343074 GCA_011680675.1 Gymnobelideus leadbeateri | reverse complement strand
CTGCTTCCCGGCCTGGAAGCCGAGGCCAAGCTATGCCGGCGTCGGGCCCTGGAGGGCCTCTAGCAGGAGCTCAAAGAGGGGGTCCCGCTGCCACCAAGTGCCAGCTTCCAGGAGCCCTTCGGCCGCCTGCTCCGGCCCGGCTGCTCCGCTGCCTGGGCAACCCAGCCGAGAAGTGCCGAACCCTGGCCGTGCAGCTCCTCTGCCTGGGCCTGAGCCATGGCGCCCGGCTGCAGGACGCACTGCCGCAGCTCATGCCCGCGCTCACACAGTGCCTGGCCGGCCCGGGCTGCGGGCAGCCATTGGAGCTGTGCGAGGAGCCGCACCTGGCGCTGGTGGAGCTGCTGAGCCTCGTGGTGCGGGTTTGCGGCCACAGCCTCGCGCCCTACCTGGACGAAATGGTGCGCATCCTGCAGAGGACCATCGTGGACGCCTTCCCCGACGTCAAGAGGGAGAGCTGCAAGCTGGCGGGGGACTTCGCGCAGAGCATCCCAGATCACTTCCACATGCAGTCCAAGTCCTTGATAGCCCCTCTCATGCAGACCATCTCACACCAGCACTCCAAGGTCCGAGTGGCGGTGATTCAGGACACGGGGCTGGTGATACAGTTTGGCAATGCCAAGTCAGTGGATGACGTCATTTCTCATTTTGCACAAAGGCTGTTTGATGATGTCTCCCAGTCCCTTGGAATAAAAGAGTGAGAGAGAGAAAAAAATTCGCTAATACATCAACCAGAATATGCAATATTCCATGTTTATAGGACCCTGCTTCTTTAAAAATGAAGGAAAGATATCTGATGCGGAGGCGGAGCCAAGATGGCGGAGTAGAAACTGCACGTCCAAGGCACTCTCCCCCCAGATCACCTCCAAACTATGTAAAAGGGGACTCTGAACAACTTTTGGAGCCCCAGCACCCAGGGAACGACACAGAGAAGCTAACCTCCCACTGAGGACAGCCCAGCAGCCCTGCAGGTAGGACCAGCGCAACACTCTGGGAGCCGGCAGTGCAGCACGCAGTGCAGGGTAGCTGAGCACAGGTCTGCCTGAGTCGTGGTTTTAGACCCAGGGCAGCCAGGCCAGCAGCTGGCTGGAGGGACCCCAGAACACCAGCAGCTGTGGCGATTCCAGAATTATCAACATAGACATGCCTAGGACAAACTGAGAGGTTAGTGCCCTATGGACTTTGGGACCAGTATTTGGGGAACGTGTCGGCTTCCTCCCCTGGGGCCTAGAAGCTGCTGAGGAGACAGCCATTTTGTAGTTTTCAGAGGCAGCTCCAGCTCCTGGCCTGTGAACTGTGGGGAGATCCAGCTATCAGTCTTGGGGGGTAATCTCACTTGCTTTCACCTCCCTGGATCTGGATTGTGGTCTGGGGGGGAGGTTGAGGGGCAGGTTTCCAGCTTGCCAGAAACGGAAGTTGTCCCCCCCCCACACTTTCTGGCCATCTCACACCAGAGCCATACTGTGGCAACAAGCCCAAAAGTCAAGTAATTAAGTGGCAACATGCCAAGGCAAAGGAAACAAATTAAACAGAAAAATGCAACCTTAGACTCCTACTTTGGGGGCAAAGAAGATCGAAGCATAGAACAGGAGGAGGGCTGTGAGATCAGAAATCCTGCTCCAAAAGCCCCAGAGGAAAACATGAGTGGGTTACAGGCCATAGAGGACCTTCAGAAGGACTTTAAAAATCAAATAAGAGAAATGGAGGAAAAATTGGGAAGAGAAATGAGAAGGATGCAGGAAAAGTATGAAATGAGGGTCAACAGCCTGACTGAGGAAAACAACACCTTAAAAAATAGACTAACTCAAATGGCAAAGGAGGCCCAAAAGGGCAATGAGGAGAAGAATGCCTTAAAAAGTCGAATTTGCCAGATGGAAAAAGAATCTCAAAAGTTCACTGAGGAGATTCATTCCTTCAGAGTTAGACTGGAGCAAATGGAAGCTAATGACTTTATGAGAAATCAAGATGCTGTTAAGCAAATCCAAACAAATGAAAGAATAGAAGGCAATGTGAAATATCTCATGGGAAAAACCACTGACCTGGAAAATAGATCCAGCAGAGACACTTTAAAAATTATTGGACTACCTGAAAGCCATGATCAAAGAAAGAGCCTAGAAATCACCCTTCAAGAAATTCTCAAGGAAAATTGCCCTGATGTTTTAGACTCAGAGGGCAAAATAGAGGTTGAAAGAATCCACTGATTACCTCCTGAAAAAGATCCCAAAAAGAAAACTCCCAGGAATATTATAGCCAGGTTCCAGAATCCCCAGATCAAGGAGAAAATACTACAAGCAGCCAGGAAGAAACAATTTCAATATTGTGGAAACACAATCAGAATAGCCCAGGACCTGGCAGCTTCTACACTGAGGGATTGAAGGACATGGAATATGATATTCCAGAGGGCAAAAGAGCTGGGAATGAACCCAAGGGTCACCTACCCAGCAAAACTGAGTATTTTGTTTCAGGGAAAATATGGTCATTCAGTGGAATAGAGGACTTTCAAGCATTCTTGAGGAAAAAACCAGAATTGAATAGAAAATTTGACATCCAGACACAAGAAGCAAGAGATGCCTGAGAAGGTAATCAGGGAAAAGAAATCAAAAGGAACTTATCAAAGTTGAACTATTTACATTCCTATATGGAAAAGCAATAACAGTGACTGATGATATCTTTCTCACTATGAAAATAATGGAAGAAGGGTGTGTGGTCATATGAATACATATGTGAATGTGTGTGTATATGGTTACAGTTATATATGGATAGAGGGCATAGGTTGAATTTGTTGGGAAGGGAGGATACTCAAGGGATGAAATTATGAGGTGAGAGAGGAAAGTGGCAAGAGGAGATGGGGAGAGACAGGGTAGGGTAAACTATCTCATGTAGAAGAAGCAAGGGGAAGTGGCTGCAAGGGAGGGGAAGAATAGGAAGGCAAAAAGGCAAAACCTCATTTTCATTGAATTAGGTTCAGGGAGAGAATGACATACATACTAAATGGGATATCTCACCCTGCAGCAGAATAGGGGGAAGGGGGATGAGAGGAGGGATGATGGATGGGAGGGCTTTCTTGGGGGGAGGGGAGGTTGGAAGTACCCACTATAGAAGAGGGACAGGATCAAGTGGGGAATGGACCAGGTGGGGGGTGGGATGGGTGGGAAAAAATAAATAAATAAAATAAAAACAAAAAATAATTTAAAAAATGACAAGCCAATTCTAGAAAAGCAGAACCCATAAAATGACAGTGAAACAAATTTGTAGCCCAAAACAAACTGGAAGGTCTACAGGAAAGTTCTGTTGAACCAGTCTGAGAGAAGAACACAGTCCAGCATGGGCCACCCTAACACAGTTCTGGTGGGAGCACCCCTCAGGGCCTGAATCACTGGTAGCTGTGGAGGTCTCCAGACTTACCAACCCATGAATGCCAAAGAAAACTAGGAAGGCCTGTAGGAAAGGACTATGGGAACCAGATGAGAGAAGAGCTTGGTCAGACCCCCAGGCCTGGGACAGTGAGGTGGCAGCAGCTGCTTCTAGAGCTCTCAGCCCACAGCTGGCCTGGGGATCAGAGAGAATTGCAGGGATCTCTGTGCTGGTGCTGAGGTGAGATTCTAGCTTTGCCTGTGCTTCAGTCTGGGTCACAGTCCTAGGGTGAGGAGGAGGGCTGGCATGGGAAAGCTTCATGTTCCAAGGCAGAAAAGAGTGCTTGAGCTCACTCAGAGGCCAGAACAGAGGCCAGGAAGCAGTAGATACCTCTCCTTTGATCAAACCACCTTGGAAGGACTGAACATTTACAGGTCCCTAGAAATATCTCTGAAAACAATTGCACAAAACCCCTGAAGTTTGGGACAGCAGTACAACCCAGCACCCCACCTTAATAGAGAGTTAAAAAGAGTTAGTGTCCCGGCCAGAGTTCACACCTGCGCTTCCCCTTCTGTTCTCCACCTTAATAAGGAGTTCGCACCCCGGCTGAGTTCGCACCCCGGCCCGAGTTCGCACCTGGGCTTCCCCTTATGTTCCCCACCTTAATAAAGAGTTTGCACCCCTGCCCGAGTTCATACCTGGGCTTCCTCCCTTCCCTGTGACCACTATAAAAGGCCGGCAGGGCCCTGGAAGAAGCATTCTACAGCCTGAGGATAGAGCCAGCCAGCCAGCCAGCCAGCCAGCCAGCCAGCCAGCCAGCCAGCCAGCCAGCCAGCCAGCCTTGAGCAGGAGCGCAGCCTGCCCTCCAGCCCCAAGTGGAGCCGAGCTCCAGAACTCCAGCGCCCACCAGACTCCTGCCCGCCAGCCCGGAGATAGTGGGCAGAGACGCGTAAGGTTCCTGCCGAGGCCCCGATTCAGCGCCCACCATGGCCAACAAGATGGACATGTCCCTGGACGAGATCATTGAGCTCAATCGGAGCCAGCGAGGCGGCCGCGGCGGCGGGGAACCCGTCCAGAACAGGGTGACCATGGCCCGAGGAGGTGTCTGGGACGCACAGGCCACAGCTCGAGTGAGCCCAGCCAGGGGACCCATCCGGAATAGTACGGCGATGGACCGAAGAGATCCTGGCAGGAGCCGACCCGCGCCCTACAGACGACCCACGCCCTACAGACGACCCGCGCCCTACAGCCGACCAAAGCAGCTTCCAGACAAGTGGGAGCACGATCTGTTCGACAGCGGCTTCGGTGGCGGGGCTGGCGGAGAGACCCTGGGGAAGTTGCTGGTCTCCAATCTGGACTTTGGGGTCACGGATGAGGACATGCAGGAACTATTTGCTGAATTTGGAACTCTGAAAAAGGCAGCCGTACGTTATGATAGCTCTGGCCGGAGCTTGGGAAGAGCAGATGTTCATTTTGAGCAAAAAGCAGATGCCCTGAAGGCCATGAGACAGTATCATAGTGTCCCTTTGGATGGGCGCCCAATGAACATTCAGCTTATTACATCACAGGTTTATACACAAAGAAGACATGCACAGAGTGTACATGGAGGCGGGATGACTACAAACCCTGGCTCTGGACGTTTTGGTGGTGGAGGCGGGACCTGGAGAAGAGGTCATGGAGGCCATCGAGGAGGCCATCATCGAGGCCGAGGCAGAGGGACTGCAAGAAATTCAAAAGAACAGCTTTCTGCAGAAGAGCTAGATGCACAATTGGATGCTTATTGTGCCATGATGGATACCAGTTAAACAAGCCAACACATTCCCTGCATGGAACAGGACCCAGTAATCTCATTCTTTACCCTTTCTGCTGGAGGACTGAGTAGAGGACTGTGGATCTGTTGTCAATGATGGATTTGTTTCTTTTATGTTTAGAAATAGGATTTAAAACTCATGTAAAGGTGTTTTGTTTTGTTTTGTTTTTTAATTCTGAAACAGACCTGTTTTGTACCAAGTTATTTTGGGGATCAATTTTACTGGTTGCTATTGTGGAAAAGGTGGTATTTTCACCTTTGCCATAATAAAATAAAAATGTGTGTAAAAAAAAAAAAAAAGAAAGAAATTAGTGTGACCCTAAACTGAGCATCCACCAACCACCTATCAAGTGCCAGAAAATCTTTTATGACCATTCCAGGTCAACTTTAAAGAAAGTTTTTTATTAAAGACTTAACATTGAATATCAATATGTATAACTAAATTCCATTTGTAGATCTTTATATTTAAATTAATCTTAACAAATAAAGCATGGCAACACGAAAAAAAACTGAATCAAATTTATAAGAATATATATCCTTCCCCAATTGATAGAAGGTCAAAGGATATGTCAGGCAGTTTTCAGGGGAAGAAATTAAAGCTATCTATAGTTATTTGAAAAAATGCTGTAAATCACTATTGATTAGAAAAATGCAAACAACTATGAGGTACCACCTATCTATCTACCACAATCTATCAGATTGACTAATATGACAGAAAAGGAAAATGATAAAAGTTGGAGAAGATAGAGGAAAGTTGGAACTCTAATACATTGTTGGTGGAGTTGTGAACTGATTTTAGAGAACAATGTGGAACTATGCCCAAGGGGCTATAAAATTGTGCATGCCCTTTGATCCACCAATACCACCACCAGGTCTATATTTGCAAAAAGGTCATAAAAATGGAAAAGGACTCACATGTACAGAATTATTTGTAGTAGCTCTTTCTGTGGTGTCAAAGCATTGGGAATTTAGGGGATGTCTCTCAACTGGAGAACTGTGAACAAGTTGTGGTATATTAATATAATGTAATATTATTATTCTATAAGAAATGATGAGCAGGCAGATTTCAGAAAAACCTGGAAAGACTTACATGAACTGATGCATAGTGAAGTGAGCAGAACAGGAGAACATTGTACATAGTAACAGCAATACTGCAGTGATCAATTATAAAAGACTTAGCTCTTCTCAGTAATACAAGGATCCAAGACAGTTCCAAAAAACTCATGATCCAGAGTCCAGAGAAAGAACTATGGAGTATGAAAGCAGATCAAAGCATACTATTTTCACTTTTTTTCTTTCTTGTGGTTTTTCCTTTTTGTTCTGTTGGGAATATGTTTAATATGATATGTATAACCTATATCAGATTACTTGCTGTCTTGGGGAGAAGGGAGGGGAGTGTGAGAGGGAAATAAAATTTTATAAAAATGAATGTTGAAAACTGTCTTTACATGTAACTGGGAAAAAAGTGGGAAAAATTTAAAAATAAAAAAGTTTAATGGCTTAAAATTACTGGGATACTGTGTAGTACTTTATAATTTGAATAGCACATTGCATATTGTGTGTGTGTGTGTGAGCTCACTTGATATTTGCAAGGATGGTACTAGAGTTGTTATTATGCCCTCTTGCCCCTTTGAATAAGATCTATTGGTTAAATGGCATAAGGAATTTGCAGTGGAAACTCCCTCTACCAATGAAATTCAATACATCTTCTGTAATTTATAGTCTTAAGAGAGTCACCTGGAACCTTGAGAAGATAAGCAATTTGTTAGGGTCACACAGACAGCAGGTGTCAAAAGCACAACTTCAACCAAGGTCTTTCTGACTTTGAGTTCAATTCTTTATCTACTATGCCATCTCTCTATCTCTGGTCCCCATTTTTAGATATGATAAACAAGGTCAGAAAGGTAAAGAAACTTATCCATAGTCCACCCCAGGATGCATAAATATGACATTAGAGGAAATCTTTTTCAGGTTCAAGGATGTTGTTACATTTCACCAGTGTAAGTACTTTCTACCAATACAGTGATTTGCCTAGGACCCTGAGAAATTAAGCACATATCTCAAACTATTTTTATGGTTTTATGTCAGTAGTATAAGAATGAAAACATAGAAAATTTGTTGGCATCATTTGATATGTATGAATGATAAAATTATATGTGTATGATTATATCAATAGTTACATAAAAGCCTTCAAAAATGGAGAGTTTTTATATATGTATATATATATATATATATATATATATATATATATTTAAAGAAAAAAGACAATAAAGTACAGGAATAAAAAGACTTCCATTTAATATAATCCAAAGCTTTTAAGCAAATAAACAACATTTTTTGTAATGGAGAACCACTAGAAGCTTTCCCAATAAGAGCTAAAGTGAAATAAACATGCCTACAGTCTCCAATATTATTTGACATATAGTGGTGCCAGAAATGCTAGCTAAAGGAAATAAGACAAGAACAATAAGACTTTTTACAGGAAAAGAGGAGGCAAATTGATCTCTATTTGTGGATGATATTATAGCTAACTTACAGAACCCCAGAGGATCAACCAGAAAATGAATAGCTTTTTTTGTAGCAGGAAACAAAGCAAAGCCACAGAAAATAATCAGCAGTTTTGTACATTATAAACAAAACCCAAAGGAAGAGGTAAAGGAGAAATCTCATTTAAGACAATTATAAAGTGCATTGAATATATGGAAATTAATCTACCAAAACACACACAGGACTTATGCAAATACAATACAGAATGATTTTTAAAGAAAGACCTAAATAATTAGGGACTAATCAATAAGCATAGCTGACCTGCACCAAGATAATCAAAGCAATGATACTTGGCAGATCCATTGTTATACCAATAAAATTACCAAGGAGTTACTTTGTAGAACTGGAAGAATTAAAAACTCTCTTTCCTCTCTCTCTCATATATATGTATACATATATATATAACAGAAGTAATAAAGTAATTGGGTTGAACTAGACCTTTGATTTCAGTGACACAGGGAACTCCTGGATGAGGTCTTCCAATGCAGGTCAGCATTTCCTCTGCAACTGTTAGTCTCAAATAATTGCCAAAAGGAATGAGAAGTCAAGAGACTTGTCCAGAATCACATAGCCTGTGTGTGTTAAAGGTGTGAATTCAAGTCTTTCTGACTCGAAGGCCCCAGACTCTCAGTCTTTGTCTCTGTTTCAGTCACTCTGTCTCTCTGTCTTTCTCTCTACCTCTCTGTATGTCTCTACCTTTGTCCATTTCTTTCTAGGTATAGAAATATGTATATATGCATGTACATATGTATATGTGTATGTATGTGTATCCATCATACCTTTCTAGGCTCCTGACTCCTGAATTTCTTTCTTTGCATTGTTCCCATGTAGGTACTTTCTTTCCCCACCCACTTCCCTAAATTTCAGCCTTTTTTATATATCAACTTCCTCCTTTGGAATGTAAACTGCTTGAGGGTAGGGACTCATTCTTTTTGTGTATATTTGCATTTGTATCCCACAGAAATAATATGTATGTATTGCAGAAAAGTAGTATATAAAATATAACACTTTAAAGTTTGAAATATCCTTTATATACATTATCTCTTTAAATTCTCACAGCAATCCTATGAGGTAAGTACTATAGATTGCACTTTACAGATGAAGAAGCCAAGGTTTAGAGAGAACAAGTGAGTTGACCACAATCACACAGTAAATAAAAATGCATACAGTTAGTACATTAGGCAGAATTTGAACTCAGGCTTTCCACACTGCGAATCCAATTCTCTAGACCAGGGGTGGGGAGCTTGTGGTCTCAAGGCCACATGTGTCCCTCTAGGTCCTCAAGTGCAGCCTTTTGACTGAATCCAAACAGAGGTCATACTTGAGGACCTAGAGGGCCGCCTGTTCCAGGCCACTGTGCAATGCTATATTATATATATATACTATGCAAATCACCGTGCCAACCACTGGGAACCATGAAAAGAAGTACAAGGCACATTTTCTGACTTCTAAGAAATTCTAATCTAATTTAGGATATTAGCTTAGTGTAAATGAAGCAAATGAGAGACAGTAAAAGGCAGAATGTGATTAAGGGGAAAATTAGCATTGGAGATGATGAACACTACTGGATTTCTGAAGCCAGGAAGATAAGGGTGGGTTGGAGAGGTCTCATGGGGCAGATAGAACCCCCTGCAGGACTAGAAGAATGTGGACAGGCTAACCTTGGAACTCCTGCATTCATCCTCCTTCTGTCTTTCAATTAGAGTGAAATAAATCAAGGACCAAAACAAATACAGGTGCAAGAGTGTATGTATATAGAAATTCCAAGGGAGAATAAAATATAGGAGCAGCCAGTCTAGGGCAATGAAGGAAAATTTTTTGAGGAGTTGCATCTCAAAATAATTCATGAATGTAGACAGAACCAGGAGAGGCATACAGGAAAAGGATAACAGCATGAGCAAAGGCATGGATGTGGGCCAAATTGGGTGTCTAGAACAATAGCGACTCTGATCCCACTGAATGAAAAGGAGACAGTAGGAAGGGACAAAATGAAGGTGGAAGGATTTTTTAAAGTTCCCACCACAATTTTACAAACATTTATGTATAGTAATCAGTTCAGATTAAGTCCCATTAGAGTGAACTGTTTTAGTCCTTTGGAAAAAATAGAATTTGGTGTCAGTGATATTTTTTTAAAGGGAAGCATTGCCTGGGGTTTAGAGATCTTATCATAATACAGAGTTTGTTTGTTTGTTTGTTTTTTTACTTATACTAATTATTTATTATGCTATTATTTACTTATACCATTTATACTATCATTTATTTATTAATCTATTTACTATATACACTATTATTTACTTATACTTTTACTAGTTATACTATTATTTACTTATATTATTATTTATTTACATGAATTATACTATTGTTACTTATACTATTTATACTATTATTTACTTGTATTATTTACTTTTATGCTATTATTATATTTATTGCACTATTTGTTAAAATCATATTAGGAGTATAAACAGATATCACCACTATGATTTAATTAGCAAGAACTCTTCAGGCTCTCTTACCCACAGTATGCCTAGGCTACTGTAGTAGCCTCTTGGCTTGAGTCCATGCTTCTGGTATTTTCCCCTCCATTAGATCCTGGACACTATTATCTCTAAATTAATATTCCAAACAAGACTTTCATGTCATAGCCCTCCTCAGAAATCTTTAGAGACTCCACAGGACAAAGCTCAAATTCCTTAACCTTGGCATTAAAGGAAGGCCTTCTGTAATCTGATCATAATAGACTTTTGCAACCATTACTACCTTGCATGAATCATCTATGCTAGTCAGACTCATCTACTCACAGAGCCCCTCCCTCACCCTGCTAATTCCTGCCTTTATGACTTCCCTAATGAGCTTTATCCCCAAGTGTCCTTTTCCGTTCTTCTCCATCTATCAAATCCTACCCAGTTTTCAAAGATCAGAAGCTTAAGTCTGTACCTATCCCTAGTGTCTTGGCTAGGCATTCTAGCCAATAGTGATCTCTCCTTCCACTCAATTTATGTAGTGTTTGCTACTCATACTACCCCATGGCATATGGTGTAGGGCACTAGATTTGAAGTCAGGAGGCCTCAGTTTAACTCCCACTTGGGAAATGTGTTACTTATGTTATCCCAGGAAATCATTTAATTTCTCAGAAACTCTATTTCCTTATTGTAAAATACAAATAATAATATTTCACTACCTACTTCAGAAAGTTGTGATAAAGTATCATGTGAAACTTGAAGTAATATATGAAGTGAATTATTGAGAGCAAAGCCATATCTACAATGCTATTTTATAGCCCTACTGTTAAAAATTCTTTTGGGGCTCAAAGGGCTGCATTACTGCCTCTACTCCTTTCTAAAGGATTCATCTGTTTTGGACCCAGGCATATAGTCCTAACCATATTCAGTCTTGGGGGAATCTAATGAGAGAGGTTGTTACCTTCTCTTTTCTCCTACTCTTTGGCCTGTTAACTGTCCCACTCCTACCCTCGTGCACTGAGGACAAATTATTTAAATTTTAGGCTTCTGGCTCAAGTATAGATCTCCACAAAGTGGGGGAGTAAAAAGGTACTCAAGGTACAATGTGAATCAGTTATGAGACAACTATGTTATACCTACAATGCTAAACATAACAGATACAGAGTGCACATTCACAGGACTTGGATACAGTAACAACTTATAATTATTATTACAATCTACAATTTGCAGGACTGCATATTAGGCATTTTACATTTCATCTCAACTTTGCACTATCTCCCTCAAAATCTGTATCTGCAAATAAGACCAGGAACTTGGTCCCCTCTTCTTGTTGTTGGCCATCTTTTCCAATGGAAAAAAATCTCCTTGTTTCCAGTCAGATTCATTCAATGGAACCTGAACCTATGGATCTCTCTAAATCATAAGATTACCTTTAAGCCTGGGCAGGGTTTCCTTGAGGTTGAATCTTTGTCAGGAAAGAAAAAGAGAAGAAAATATAGTCAGGGTTACAGGCACACTCACCTAGTGGAATTCCCGTAATCTTGCTGACATATGACAAGAGTTGCTAGGATGCTAGGATGGGAAAATATCATGTCTCCTTGGAAGTCTCCATGATGCTTCATGGAGGGTTGAAGAAAGACATAGAACTAGAAATTGTATCTTGCTTTAAATGATATAACACACTGCCCCACTCATGTTGCTGTCATAGGTGGAGAAAGGATGAAGGGGTCACTCAGATAGCAAAAAGCAAATATTATACAGATTAGAACCAGACAACATACAGAAATAGTGAGCTCTTGTTTAATCAAGAGAAGGAGAGACCTTGAGCTTACCCAAAGGGAAATTCCCCCACATCTCTGAGGAGGCAAGCTGGAAATCAAGGACATGATGAGGCAATATCTACACATCTGTCTGAGTCTCTCACTGTCTCTCTGTCTCTGTCTCTGTCTCTCTCTCTGTCACTGTCTCTCTCTGTCTCTCTTGTCACTGTCTCTGTCTTTGTCTCTCTCTGTCTCTATCTCTCTTTCTCCCTCTGTCTGTCTCTTTCTCTCTCTCTGTCTCTCTCTCTCTATCTCTGTCTCTCTCTGTCTCTCTGTCTCTGTCTCTCTGTCTCTATCTATCTATCTCCTGAAATGTATTATCTCCTGAAGCTTTTGTTTCAACTCAATCTCTCAGGGAGTTGTGCAAGTGAATCACCATTTTCTATACCAAGGAGGAGAGTCTTATGCAAATGCTTCAGACTTCAACGCAGGGTTACATTAAAAAAAATGCAAAACAATCTGTGTTTTTTTTTTAAGGTATCAACCTCACCATTTTTAGGTTCCCTCCCCTTTGAAGTAAAATAAATATCATTAGTGTCCCTTACTACTCATGTACTATCAATAAGGATACTACATACCATGACCAAATAAGAGGATGGCTATCTGCAAGATTGTTTTAAATCACCCACATTCCCACTCTTTAATGGGCATCTTCTATA
The DNA here is from genome assembly GCA_011680675.1 of Gymnobelideus leadbeateri. Lineage (NCBI taxonomy): Eukaryota > Metazoa > Chordata > Mammalia > Diprotodontia > Petauridae > Gymnobelideus > Gymnobelideus leadbeateri. Next base: position 330,428 of record WOXC01009347.1, on the reverse strand, counting down.
AGACAGATGCACATCAAAACCAAATAACTTGTGAGATTAGTTTTTCAGACATACCTCCCCAAAATGAAGAGAATTTGGATGTTCTGTTAAAAGAATAATTCTCCATATACTGCACAAAGATGGTTGTGGGGGCTTGGGGGTAGAGGATAATGTTGATAAGGGAGCTAAGGGAATTCTCTGACAGGTAAATTATGAGCACTCAAAAAAAATAGTAGCTGATAATGAAAATGAGTTAAACATCTGGAATTGACTCATTATGCAGCTCTGTGTAATTACTACAGGGGATAATATTTATTTTGGTTCTAAAAAGGTTTAGGTATATAAGTAAAATTCCATTGAATTCTACATGCTTTTCCTAAATACCCTCTATGTGCCAAGCATTGAACTTGGCAGTGGGAATACAAAGACAAAAATGAAGCAGCAATTTCTGCCCGCAGGGGGTTTACATTCCACTAGAGTGGGAGAATGATTTGAACACATAAAAACAAATACAAATTACATAATAAGATAAATACAACATTATTCCATGAAGAAATACTAATGAGTATATGGAAATCAGAAGAAAAAAAGTTTGTATAGGAGATCGCATTTAAGCTAAGCCTTGAAGTGAATTAAAAATTCCAAGAAGCAAGAATGAGTAGAGTCAGTCAGACAGACAACCTGAGACCTGGGAAAGATCTTAGTTTAAAAGGTCAGGGTCTCCCACTGCATCTGGTGCCATCACCAGTTGTACTGACTTATGTCTTGCCACTGGACTCAGATGACCCTGGAGTAGAGTGAGGCTGATGACTTTGCGCAGCCCTGTCTCACTTAAATTCAATTCACTTGTAAGTCAAGACATCACCCTCCTGATGTCATTGGTTCTCTTTGAGAAGGAGGGATGAACAACAATAACAATTAGCATATTTAATGGGCAGTTGGAGATGTGACTGGAGGGTGAGAGGGATTAAGACTGGACAAATAGATCTGAATGTTATCTATATAGGGGTGACCATTGAAATCATGGGAGCTGATGACATTGTCAAGTGAAATTACATAGAGGGAGAAGACAGCCCAGGCTAAAGCCTCACATTATATGCAAAGTCACAGAGACTGGAAATGAAATATCACATATAAGAAAGAGCAAGTCAGCCAGTTTGGCTGGCATGTAGAGGACAATTGAAGAAATAATAGGAAATTGGTCTGGAAATATAATTTAGAGTCAGATAGTGAGGGTCTTTTGTGTATTATCCTGAAGACAATGGGAAGACACCAAAACTTATTGAACAAAGGAGAGAGATGTGATCAGACCTACCTTTTGGGAATATCAGTTTGACAATTGTGTGAAAATGGTATTGAATCACAGAACTTTAGAATTTTAAAACTGGAAGAGATGTTAGTAGCCAGCTAGTAACAATCAGTTTGTTAGTTAATAAATATGTATTAAGTACCTGCTAAGTGCCAAGCACTACAGGGTCTTCCTAAAGTCTGGACACATAGACAATCTCATTAACTATGCATATTTTCAAGAAATGAAATTATTGAAATTTTTAACAACATTTTATTTAATTAGCATAAATTTTAGCCATGACAATTTCATATGGAATAAAAGCTTTCATTAGCTAATGGGGACTATTTTCCATATTAATGAGATTAATTTACTTTAATTAATGAGATTTCCTATGTGTCTCATGTCTTCCTATGAATCTCTATGCTAATTTAATAAAATGTTGAAAATTTCATTCATTTCATTTCTTGAAAATATGCATAATTAATGAGATTGCCTATTTGTCCAGACTTTAGGTACACCCTTGTACACTAGATGCCTGGGATACAAAGAAGGGAGAAAAACAATCCCTGCCCTCAAGGAGCTCACAGTCTAGGAAGTAACAGCTAAACAACTATGTACAAACAAGATATATACAGGATAAATTGGGAGTCTTCTCTGAGGGAAAGCATCAACATGAAGGAGGACCAAGAAAGACTTCTTGCACAAAGTGAGGTGTAGCTGGTCCTTGAAGGAAGCCAGGGAGGTCAGGAGATAGAGATGAGAAGGGAGACAATGAAAATATAGAGATAAGAGACAGAGTGTCTCATTGATGGGACAGCTAGGAGGTTGGTGTCATAAGATCTTACTGGGGAGTTCGGTTTAAGAAAACTGGAAAGATATTAAGGGACTCTAAATTTCTTTAAACAGAGGATTTAATTTTTGATCCTGGGTATAATAGGGAACCATTGGAACTTAATGAATACAAAAAATGACATTGTCAGACCTGGAATTAGGGAGATCAGTTTGACATCTGATTGAAGGACTGATTGGAGTGAGAGATACTTGAGGCAGGGAAACAAACCAGAAGACTAATGTAGTAGTTGAAGTGATGAGGGCTGTACCAGATTGGTGGTAGTTTTAGAGAAGAGATGGAGGGATTCATGAGAAAAATAAATGGGACTTGGCAACAGATTGGATATGGAGATTGGGAATAGTGAGGAGTAGAGGGTGGGCCTGGGTAACTAGGAGGTGGTGCTGTCTTCTATGACATTGGTGTCAAATTTACTGGCCAAAGGTCACAACTTGTCCTCCCCCTTCCTAGAATCACACTAAACAAAATAATTAAACTACAATACAACATAGATAATTCCAATTTGTGATTTTCTAAGTTAATATGTGGTCAGAAGAGATTTGTTTCTATTTGAGTTTGATACTTCTCTGCAGTTGTAGGAAAATTAGGAAGAAAGGAGTGATTAAGTAGGAAGAAAATTAGGAGCAGGGTCATGAAACTATATAGAGAAAAAAGTATTGAGGAAAAGAGGGTGATTGGCAGTGGCAGAAGCTGCAGAAAGATCAAGAAGGGTGAGGACTGAGAAAGGGCCTTTAGATTTGTCAGTTAAGAGAATGTTAACTTTGGAGACAGCAGTTTTGGTAGAATGATGAATTGGGAAACCAGATTGTAGAATTAAGAAAGTTAATATTCTTTCACAGTGTGACTATTATAAAAATATGTTTTGCATGACTGCACAATAACCTACATAAAATTGTTTGCCATCTCAGGGAAGAGGGAGTGGAAGGAAAGAGAAACTGAAACTCAAAATTGTTTAAAATGAATATTTAAAAAATTATTTTTGTGTAATTGGGGGAAAATATTAAATAAATTGAAGAAGAAGCAAAAGTAGAATGAGGAGGGGGAAAGAAGAAGGAAGAGGAAGAGAAGGAAAAAGAGGAAGAAGAAGAGGAGAAGAAGGAGGAAGCTAAAGGAAAGTAAGTGTGGGCACTGATCATAACCAGTCTTTCAAGGAGTTTAGCCACAAAAGAGAGTGAAATGGGGTGACATCTAACAGAGATGGATAAATCTCCAGTACAACACACCAAACAGTTCGTTGAATTTGTCCTTAAAGATCTCCAGTGATCATGTAACCTACCAAAATAACCCATTCTACTCTGGAATAGTTCTAATAATTAGGCTACCTTTTTATCACATATATCCCAATGAAATCTTTTATTCCAGCTCCTTTCATGGCTTCTTATTTCTCATGCATAACAACCTCTTTGTGCCCTCCGTGCACATCTCCATCGCCCTTTTTATCCTTCACTTCTGTCTGTTCATCTACTCTCTCCCACCACCTTCTCAGTGATGGCTTACATATGATTTTATATTGGTGTTGAACTGTTCTGAATCAGTTTTGCCTGTGGTTCTCACCTCCTTCGTTTTGGCAGGTAAGTCGATTATTTGCTGACTAAGGCATTTTTATCCCCTTGTAGTTTCCCACTTATGATAACTGATATGTATCAGTTAAATTTCTATATTAAATTATTCTACTCCATCTCTATTTTCTTTCTTATAGATATGTCTTATTTTTCACTGTGATATCTTATTTGAATAGTCAGTTTTAATTATACATCATATCTTGTTCTCATTTTAATTTTCTTATGGCTTTGGCCTAATTTTGATCTGTGCTTTAATAAATCAGTGGTCTGATTACACGCAGACTGTTGATTCAGCAACGTCTTCTTTGAGGGCAGCAACTCTTTTTTTTTTTTGGTTTTTGGAGGGCTATTGGGGTTAAGTAACTTGCCCAAGGTCACACGGCTAGGTTTTGTGTTTGTGTGTGCGTTAAGTGTCTGAGGCCGGATCCAAACTCAGGTCCTTCTGACTCCAGGGCCGATGCTCTACTCACTGCCCTACCTAGCCGCCCTGAGGGCAGCAACTCTTTCCCTCAAGGTGAACCCTGCTCTATGTGAGACTTATCTTTGGGGGTTCCTAGAGTTTCACTAGCTGTTTCCAACATGAAAGATTAAAGTTATTTAATCAGGCCATAAATCTTTTAGTGTCAGGGGCCCTGGCTTATTATAATTCTATGTCCTCCATAGCACTTAGTAGATGTTTAATAAAGATTGATTATAATTAAAATACAATTCATACTTCTCTATGTTATGAACATTAAATGTGTTGCTATATTCTACCCTTCCTCTGTGTGATTGTGAAGAATCACTGAATTCATTATTCCAAATGCATTCCATAAATAACTTCTACATTTTCCATTTAATTATAAGATACACATTGCCAATAAAACTATTTTCTGGGCCCACTCTTTTGACTGTTATGCCATAATTCAAATTAATGGAATAATAGATTTATAGTTTTAAGAGACCTCAGAGGTCATCTAGTCCAACCAGCTCACTTTATAGAGTAGGAAACTGAGCCACAGAGAGGTTAAGTGATTTGTCTAAAGTCATGGAAGTAGTGGGCTGACAGAACCAGGATTTTAACTAAGATCCTCCAAGTCCAAAGTTAACAATCCATTTTACCACAACTCTTAAAGAAAACTTCAGGGGTGGCTAGGTGGCGCAGTGAATAGAGCCCCGCCCTGGAGTCAGAAGGACCTGAGTTCGGAGCCTCAGACACTTAATCCACACAAACAAAAAATTTAGCCATGTAACCTTGGGCAAGTTACTTAACCCCGATTGCCCTAAAGGGGCGGCTAGGTAGCAAAGTGAGTAAGAGCGCTGGCCTTGGAGTTGGGATGACCCGAGATCAAATCCGGCCTCAGAAAATGAGCACCCACACATAAATAATGACTAGCTGTGTAACCTTGAGCAAGTTACTTAACCCCAATTGCTTTAAAAAAAAAAAAAAGAAAAGAAAATTTCAACCATTGTCTTCAAAAAATTCCACTCATTTCCTGGCCTCACACCTCTCTTAATCCTCCCCCACACCCAAATTCTTATATTCCAGGAAAAGAATGATCATTACCAAGAGTTATCTCCTTCCTTTCTCAGAATCTATCCTACATTAATAAAAAAAATCCCTCATTTTCTCCTCAACCTCAAGAGAAAAGGGTAGAATCCTGGAAAGGGAGAGGTAGTATTCATTAAAATTAATTCCAGGACCCTCAAGCATTTAGTAATGAATGACCATGAAAGTATTTAGTAATCAATGAATCAGATGAATTTATTAACCACCTGCCATGTGTCAGGCATTTGTGCTGGGCTCTGGTGGCATAAAAACAAAAATTAGATGCTCCTGGTCCCAAAGAAATTATATTCTAAGTGAATACAAGGTGTATACAAAAAATAAAAATTATTGGTGGGGAGGGAGGGACACTAACAATTGGAGGAATCAGGAGAAGCCTCCTAAAGAAGGACAGCTGGAGAAAATGTGATAGTGGGGATTCCTATCTTGTTTTTGCTTGGCCTCCATAGCTGCTAAGGAGCATTCAACTTTCAGATTCTGTGGTTTCATGAGCTGAAGGGAGCTATGCATTCAAGGAGGTAGAAATAAAGAGAGAGGGCATTCCAGTTGCATAACCCAAAGCCACAGGGAACATCAGGAAGACAGACTAGAAAGTACTGGTTTGGACCATAGAGTATGTAACAGAGAGTAATGTGTGGTCATTCTGGAAAGATAAGCTAAAGCTAAACTGTGAAGATCTTTAAATACTAAATAGAGGAGACTGCATTTTTATCCTGGAGGCATAGGAAACCACTAAGGTTTCTTTATCGAGGGTTAGAAATAAGGAGAAAAAAGCTCTGTGATGGATGGATTGGAGAGGAGAGAAGCTAAAAAGCTGGATTCAATAGAAGACTGAGTTAACAGTTCATGGGAGAGGTGCTGAAGGTCTAAACACTATGGTGTCAGTGAGAAAAAATGGCATGATATGGAAAATATTATGGGAGGAGGTAGAATTAACAAGACTTAAGCAGAGAACTCCAAGGTGGTGAGTGTGAGTGGTGCTCTCAGCAAAAACAGGGAAGTTAGTGAGGTGTTTTGTTTTAGTGTGGGTACGGGGGAGATAATGGGTTCATTTGATAGACTTATGGAATATCCAAGTATAGATAGATGTCCAGAAGACAAGTAGAGATATTAGACTGGAGCTCAGAGGAGATTATGAGGATTAGATTTAGGGGCATCTGTGTGTGTGTGTGTGTGTGTTTGTGTATTAGGGGCATGTATATAGGGGCATCTGTATATGATAGCTGAATCAATGGAAACAGATGAAGGAGGGGAGAAGGAAGTGAAAAAGGGAGGGGTGAAGGAGAGGGCATGGAATAGAGCTCTATGGGCAAAATGCCACTGGGATTTGACCTTCCCTTCTTTTCCTTATCTACCAGAAGGTGAAGACATTACGTAGCTATGAAATACTCCCAAAGCTTACAGCAGGAAGAGGAGGAGAAGAGGTCCTGAAATACCTGCCAAAGGAATACTCCACAGCTGAATAATTGGAAGAAGTCTCCACTCTTAGAACTCTAAGCCTTTGATCTAACTTTGTATTTGCTGTATAATTTCCCAACAGAATTTCTTAACACACGCTGCTGCCAGAAAGACCTCTATGCTGCCAGAAAGACCTCTATAATTACAGAAAAGAAAAAAACAACTCTGCTTTGAAAGTTGCCAAACATCTTTCTGGTCATACTGGGGACCTGAATGCAAGGCTGGTAATGCCAAGGAGACTGTAATTCATGGCCATTGCTTCATAGAAGACTTCTTCCTGTCTGTTAAAATGATAATGAGCTCCCTACAGGGGTAAGGGATATTTAATCATATCCTAATAGTGTGATTTGGTTTCCAAATGTCGATTTTTTAAATTTTTGCTCATTTACATTTGATTGGAGTCTCTCAGGACAATTGAAAGCCATATGATGACAATAAGGAAGTGATAAAAGGCAGATACTTGTGAAAGATGTTCCACTGAATCTTAAATAGACCAGCAGAAAAAATTAATTTGTCTTCTTGATGATGTTAACAGAGTAAATGAAGCACAGAAGGAAATAAATCTGGATTTGGGGAAAGCTTGGGGGGATAGAACACACCTAATGAAGAGCCATACATGCTCTATTATTTGAATGCAAAGGAGCACAATAGAAGGGACTGGCTTGAAGGCATTCTGTTTTTTAAATAATAATTTTAGAACAGCTCTGAGCTACTGGTGATTCATTCATTACTCAACAATATCGAATTAATGTCTAATTCAGTTATCTTGAGGGTGATCAGCACAACTGATCTGTAGGATCAACACTGTAATATCCCTTAAATTATATTTTAGAACAAGCTAAGAAAACATTCTTATTTATTCAGTGATTAGGGTTTCAGAGATTAGTCACAGGTCAAAGGGCTGTAAGGTATATATTGTTGTGTTGTTTTCCCTGATAGAATGCAAGCTCCTTGAGGGTAGGGACCACTTGATTTTTCTCTTTGACCTACTGGTTAAAAGCAATGCCCGTCTTGATTCCAGTGGTCATCTTGATATCCTCAGAGCCTGGCAAATAGTATGTGTTTACTTGCTTGATTTCATCAGCTTGGTGAACTCCTCGTGTAGAGATCTCCATTGTTAACTTAGCCTTAGAGATTTGGCTGAGACCTGAATTCAAGCCTATTTCTGAACCTGGTGACTCTAAGCAAGTCACTGTCTATCTTTACTTCCTTATTTGCAATTTGGGGGAATTTTAGCACCTGCCTTCCAGGATAAAATGAGGTGATATCCTTAAGGTACTTTGTAGACCTTAAAGAGCTGTATAAATGCTAATTATCATCATTATTTTTAAGTATGGAAATATTAATACTTTAAAAGCTAAATGTAATAATAAAGAGTGAAGACAAGAGGATATATCTATTTAGAGATTGTATATTCTTTTTGGCTTACTATAGAACAACTTATAAACAGTCATGTGGCTCAGTGGATATAGGGACAGGCCTGGGGTCAGGAAGACCTGAGTTCAAATCTGGCCTCAGGACACTTACTAGCTATGTGACTTCACCCTGTTTGCGTCAGTTTCCTCATTTGTAAAATGAGCTGGAGAAGGGAATGGCAAACTACTCCAGTATCTTTACCAAGAAAATACCAAGTGGGGTCGAAGAGGCAGACATAGCTGAAATCACTAAACAGCAGCAGCAATAAATATATCACCTTGATGCTCTGAAAATCCCAACATCTGATATGTAAATTGACTGTATTCCAAATACTGAGAATTGCTCACCTTTTCTTTTCTATGTAAGTAAGTCTCACCAAACTTCATTTTCCTATCTAAAATGGGGATGCTATTTGTACTACCTTCTTCACAGGTTGTTGTGAGAAAAAATGTTTTGTAAACCTTTCCCTATCTTTTTTTTGAAGAGTAGATATCCTAAGATCTTAGTCTGAAAAAATTTGAGCTTAGAAGTAAAGTTTCTGCCCTCAGTTAAAAGATGAAGAAACTGAGCCTTAGGGTTGTTAAATGACATTTTGTAAGGTCAGTTGCAAAATTTAAGATTAGGCATGGGATTTGAACTCAGCTCTTATGAATCATTCAAGAGGACTTAGTATGAGAATGGCCATAAATATACAGAATAGATAGCTAAGCTAACCTGGTTTTGTTCCCAGACTTCTTATAATGGAGAAAATACCACCAGAAAGAGAAAAGAATTGTGGCAAGTCCTTATGGATTATTGTGGATGCTTGATAAGTTTTTGTGTATCTCTTTAAAGTCTCCTGCAAGCCCTTTATGTCTCCTACATTTTCTAGGGATAAAGATTTCCCTTTAGTCAATATGTATTTATTATCCTGAGTCCTTGTATGGGAGCTAGGAAACTGTCACCTATAATTGTAGACATCTAGACATGAACTATACATAAACTACATTTGGAGATTTTCACAGTGTAAATGTTGAGTGATGTTAAAATAAGTAAAAAAAACCAAAACAAACAAACAAACAAAAAACCAAAAACACATGCCTTTCTTGAGGCAGTCCCCAAGACAGGACCTGCTCTATGTAAGCCCAGAGCTTAGAGATCTTTTGTCCTAGAGTTATACTTCAAACGTAGTTTGTATTTACTTATTTGGATATTAGTTGTTTCCATCTAGTTGGAGAGTAAGCTCTTTCTTGGCAATGATATTTTTTTCTCTTGTCTTTAAGTCCTTGTTGCCTGGCATAAAGGAGGTATCTGGTGTCTAATAAATGGAATGAAAACATTTCACATCAACAACAAGCAATTATTAAGTTCCCACCCTATGCTAGGCATTGTGCTGGGTCAAGAAACTATAAAGATGAAATTTCTTTCTTTGTATTTCTAGCATATTACTCATAGTAGGTACCTAATAAAGCTCATCTAATTGAATGACAAACTTTGGGTCTTTCATATTCTAGTTAATTCAGATCATTTCCTTCTCTAAAGTCCCTATCATCTGATTGAGTTTTTATTTTTCTCCATAAATCTATGGGACCCTTAGGGAGCTTATATTCCATTAGATTCTGGACTTGGGTGGCCTTAGCTACATGTACATATACCTCTGACCTGTTACCCATGTGTTATGTGTAGGATTAAAAAAAAATACTTAGCTATAAACAGAGTTGTACATTCTATTTTATTTAAAAAAAATAGCAAATGTATTAAGAACACAAACCAGAAGTTTATTAAAAGCTTCATACCAAAATATTTAGCCCACTCTGTTACAATATATAGGCTCAAAGTTCTAACAAGTAGTAAGTACTAGGCCTCAATCCACAGAGCAAATCATGCCCTGGATGCAAAGATTACAATATGGATTAGCTGGAGCTAGAAACACAAATATTTCTGTCTTCTGCTTTCTAAACACAACTGCAAGAGACTGATGCTTGGAAATGTTTGGTTATTTGGGGGAAAAGCTATTAAAAAGAATTCCTGAGTACATCAGTTTAGTAAGAACATACTGGAAAACAGGAAAACTTTTGGATAAACACATACATTTTAATATTTATGTGCACAAAACTTAAAACTGCAACCATGAAAAACTGGCACTGCAAAATAATGTCTTTGGGGGTTTTCATAATCCTTCCTTGCTAAAAGGTATTTTTCAAGGCAATTTAGTAAGTACTAAATGTCCTTGAATCTTTGAACTAGAGACAGGCCAAAATAAAAAGGCATGGTGAAGTTAGCTGATTACTGTCCCACCTGTAGGGGTTTGTAAAACTATTAAGACCTCGGCTTGTTGACGCTGTTTTTATCGTTGTTGTTGTTTGAGCATAGAGAAAGGGAGCAGTTAGGGATATGGAAGGCTAAAAATCTAAGATGAGGAAGGAATGAAACAGATACTAGTTAATATTGTTTAGCACTCATTTTTCCAATTAACATGAAATTAATAAATACTCTTTGGATTTGGATATTTGGGGATGGAATTGCATCCAACAGAATATAAGCTCCTTGAGGGCAGAGCCTTTTGAAAAAAAAAATCCTTTCTTTGTATTTCTAGCATATTACTCATAGTAGGTACCTAATAGAGCTTTATCTAATTGAATGAAAAACTTTGGGTCTTTCATATTCTAATCAATTTAGAATAGAATAGAATAATTTAAACTTTTCTAAAGTTTCTGTCCTCTGATAAAGTTTTGATTTTTCTCCATAAAGCTATGAAAATTTCAGAGCTGTGGCACTACCATACATGATATTCTGGAATTACAACCTTAAAATATAGTGGGTGTTGAAAGATCATCACATATAACCTAGAGAAGAGTTCACAATACTGGTATCTGACTCAACCAATTACAATGAATTTACACACAAAAAATATATATTTAGTCTGCTTTGTTTTTCCCCTAAGTTCACCCAACCCCATGTGTTTTCTGAAAACAAAACCCCAGGTCACATGGTCAGCATGTACATTTAAAAATATATTTAGTTTTTGGCCTGGATTTGGCATTCCTAGTCCAGACTTTAATGACCTTTCTTTCTAGACTGGAAGCATCATTCTGGGAATGTAGCAATCAAGGGAAGAAATGAAACCTGAAGCAAATGCACTTTTATTTGGATGCAGGCCTCTGACTCATTGTAACCAAGGAGAGCATGCTTATATAGGAACATAAAAAAATACTGTGTGTGATGATAAAGTACAATTTTGCAGTTGTATGTCAGTAAGTCACGAAACTGTCTCCACCATAGAAATAAGTAGCTGACTCTATTATGCCACAGCTATTTGGTTAAAGAGGCTTGTACCCATTGCTTTAACAAACACCTGTGAAAATTGTTTTAAAATAAGTTGCTTTGTAAAAGATAGTTTCTGCGTGTGTGTGTGTGTGTGTGTGTGTGTGAGAGAGAGAGAGAGAGAGAGAGAGATTTAACATTTAAAATCTTGTTTCTGAAGTTCCCCTCTTTAGGTTGTTACTCAAAAATTCATCATGTTCAAAACTCAAATTATTATGAGATCTTGAGATCATAAGAAGCTTCTCCTTATTTGTAAAGTCTTTTTTGATGGAGGCTTGGGGTACAAGCAACCTATCCATTGGGTCCTCCTTGTTCTCCAGTTTCATGTAACCCTTGCTATTGCTCCGATCCAACCGGGGCCAGCTTGGGTGTTTTCGTTGTTCAGCCTGGACAGTCAAGGTAGAGGGACCTCGGTCCAAGTCTAAGGATTTTGAGTGTGAAGACAACAGATGCAGGGATGTATTGGATCCAAATTGTTTCCTAGCAGCCCCTGGTGACAAAAGCTGCCCAGTTCTAGGTCCAAGAGCCACAGAAGATTTGTACTGGTTTGAGAGAGATTCCCCAGCGGAATCATTCCGTGGCAACCCTACACTGGCTCGCTGGTAGGATTCATTGATATTGGTTAAAGGAACAGCCAGTGAATCCATGGATAAATTCCGAGACCTGCGTTTGATACTCTCAGAGTCCTCCGTGATGTTGTCTATACTAGGTTCATCAATAACGCAATTATTAAGTTTGATCACCGGCAAGGTAAAAGCACTGATAGATGAAGACACGATGGACTTGGTCTCACATTTTTTAGTGCTGCTGTTCTTATCATCTGCTGCCTTGTTATAGGGTGGATAGAGGCCAAAGACAGAGACAGAACTGTCGGATAACAAAGGGGGCATGAGGTGACTACCACTCTTGCTCTCACTGAGCCTAAATTCATCCTCTTCAGCCGAGCTGTCCATCCTAAAACTGCTCCGAAAACCTGAGAAAGGGGCAAGTGTATTTGCTGCTAATCTTGAGGCGCAGGAGCTACCATTTTGCTTTACTTCAGTCTCTCCCATTAAGCCAGTGTAGACACCATTCATTAGCTTTTGCTCCTTGATTCTTAGGGTGTGGATATCTATGACGGTGGAGTAGATATCTCGCATGTGAATTATTTTGGTTTCCTTGTCACGGTTTTCATGTAGAATGGCATTTGCACATATAAAAATAAAAATCCCTATGCCCATCGTAAAGGGGCCAAGCATTTTCATCTTATCAGAATGTAAATGCTGTTCAAAGAAGCGAACCATGATACCACCTTGGTTTCTGATCACCTGGGTTTGGTTGGTTGACAGCCTGGTTTCAGCATCTATAAAATGTTCTTTTTGGGGCCAATATCCGAGGACTGCCATTGCGATTCCTACAATTGAAATCAACACTCCTAAAATGAGGAAAAATCCAGATGGAGAATATAGTCGGATTTTGCCCCGAACAACCACGACATCTGCTCTAGGCCGGCGTCTAACTGGTTTCTTCTCCTGATCAGCAGGTGATGGGCTAAGATTGACATGATGCTGTGATCTGGCAGAATCTTGCCTCTTTAAGGCTGCCAGCCCTGTTATTACACCACCAGTTGCTATCATAGTTCTGTATTCTGGCCTGAAATGAAGAAAGGAATAATGTCATAAATAATTCCTTAGTATACATCCATAAATCATTTAACTCTTAACTGAAATAAGCACCACCATAAGATTCTTGACATTTAACTGTTTTCAAAGATAATCACCTTAAGAAGAATATACAGTTGCTTTTAAGCATATAGGAAAAAATGCTTTCCTGTAATAAAAATCAAGCTCACAGAATCCTACAATGTTAGAATTAGAAGTGATATTAGAGATTATCTAACCTGATAATATGTTAAGACTAACAAAAAAGGCCTAACAAAATGCATAACATTTCAGCTGCTTCATATCTGTTGTCTGACTTGGGAAACTAAGGCTCAGGAAATCTAAATGACTTACCTAAGGTCATGAAGTTACTAAGTGGTGGAACTAGGGCTGGATCTCAGATCTTCTGATTCTCAGTCCTGTGCTCTTTTCACTAGTAGGCATCCCTCAATTAACTTGTGAAGTTCTGAGACAAACTTTCATTATATACAAATACATTCTGGCTATGAAACTCCAGTAAATGTTCACTATAAATGGATATTTTAGTATTTAAGACTTTCAAAAAAGTCTTTCTATCCAACAGTTTGTCAAATTTAAAATATGTCATTTAGTCAAAACACCCAGCACTAGTACAAATGTGGACATCCATGCACACACAATTCAATCAACATTTATTAAGGACCCCCCAAGGGTTAGACATTATACCAAGTACTAGGGGTACAAAAAGAGACAAAAGACAGATCCTGCCCTCAAAGAGTTTATAATCTAACATACACCCCCACACACACACTCTCCTTTAAGCAGATTACCAGAGATATACTCGACTCTAGTGATACAAATAAAACGCCTTTCTAAATTTCCCAAAATGTATCACTTATTCCATAATTATAGTAGCTTTCAAGGCAGATAGAAGATGTGAAAGCATATGGATTATTTCATTAAATGATGCTATGATTTCATTTATGTCCTCTAATATGTTACTTGGGTGTTACCACTTGTACACAGAAAAGTGAACCTCCTTTTCTGGGGAATAAAACTACAATATTGAAGCTATGAGAGAAGGTTTATAAAAGTGAAACAAAATGGGCAACAAAAATTATTTCCCCCCTAATTAAGACCCATAAGCAATACTACTATCCAGGATATAGAGTTTATAAAGAAGAATTCAATTACCCACCAGATTCATATTGATCACACATACTGGAAGTTAAAATTTCTACCCTATTTATGTGGATATAGCCTTAGGTACTAATTAATGTGGAAGAACTTACCAATATCTCATCCCATTAAGACATACCACCATAATCAAGAATAATATTTGGATCTTTAAGAAAATACAATTTGAGGTGTCTTTTTTAATATGTATTTCCAGGGATTTTTTTTTCCTGAAATTTTATATTCTTTATCTCATCTGCTTTGTCCATGTGGTAAAAATGGCTAAAAGAATTAGTCTGGATGTTGGTACTAAATTGGTCTTTATTTCAATCATTTTATTAATAGATGAAGAAACTAAAATTCAGAGAGGGGAAGCTGCTTGTCCAAAGACACACAATGTTCTTTTGGCAAAAGCGTAGCTTCTTAATTTCTGTAAATCCTCCAACAAGTTTTTCTTTGTAAAAAAATGACTACTTATGTCAATTATGAGAGGTCTTAATTCACTGCATATCACCTATCTGCTTTTGTAGTATATATTTTTACCTGGACCTTTGATTTCATGGATGTACGAAGCACCCTCTCCACATATATAGAATGTTCCCCATATAGAATGGAACCTCCTTTGTAAATGCCTGCCTCTCTTGGAGAATTGACTGAGGGGACTGAGAATTTCATGTGTAATCATCTTTTTATTTTATTCTACTTTATGGAAATGTTTGATTTATTTCATAAATTAAAAATAAAATAAAAACTTCAAGGACTTAAACAGGGTCCAATGGTTAGTTTGTGTCTGTGTATGTGTGTGTGTGTGAGAGTGTGTGTGTGTGTGTGAGAGTATGTGTGTATGTGTATGTGTGTGTGTGTGCATGCGTGTGCATGCTCCTCAAGTGTAGGAATTATGGCTCCCTCTTTTTATTTCTTTTTGCATCACCAGTGTCAATTACTGCACATAGTAGGTACATAATAACTGTTTATTGTTTGATGATTCAGAGGTGAGATTAGAACCTGTGTTTTCCTGAAACTAAGGCCAGATCTTCTTCTCCATTATCCCCATGCTTTGTCATATACATATAATCTGCTGCATAGATGTTTTATACACACACACACACATATGCATACATGCATAGGAAATGTGTGCATGATCTTTAAATGCCCTAGAAGATACACAAAAGTTAATCTATAAAACTTAACTCTGAGAAAGAAAGCTTTTCTTTCCCTGTAACATTTCTATTAAGAAGGACCAAAGTCTAGTGGGAGAAGATGCTTGCTGTGGAATTTAGGTTATGTGGGCTTGTCCCCCCTCTGACACTGACAAATTATAAAACCTTGACCAGTTTTATTGAGCCTTTGATCTTCAGCTCTGTTTTAAATGGAGATCGATAATTATTCTGTCCATTTCATGGGGTTGCACGGTTTGAGAGGCAATGGTTGGAGTTAGTGAATAGAGCACTGGACCTGAAGGGGAGAATACTTGTGTTCAAATACTGCCTCAAATCCTTGTTAGCTCTGTCATTCTAAGAAAGTCTCTCAACGCTTCTCAGCCTCAGTTGCCCTACTCTGTAAAATGAAGGGGTTGAATGTAATGGTCTCCTTGACCCTGTAAATCTATGATCCTATAAATATGGCTTGCTAATTAAATGTCTTCTAAATAAATATGAGCTAAGGCAACTATTATTATCAGTAAAAATAAGCAATCTAATATCAAGTTTTGTTGTTAGAAATATGATCATCAGAAGTAGAAATAAGAATAGGGATTCAAGCCTTACTAGCTCTGTGACTATGTGCAAGTCACTGAATATATCAATGGTCCCAAGTAATTCTCCAAGACTGTAAGTTGCAGATGGCAGCTAGGGGCTACAGTGAACAGAGTGCCAGGCCTGGAGCCAGGAAGACCTGAGTTCAAATGTAGCCTCAGACAATTATTAGCTGTGTGATCCTGGGCAAGTCACTTAACTCTGCCTCTGTTTCCTCATCTGTCAAATGAGCTGGAAAAGGAAATGGCAAAACACTGTAATATCTCTGCCAAGAAAACTCCAAATGAAGTCATGAAGAGGTGGACATATCTGAAAAACTCAAATCTTACACTGATGTCTCCCTGTGATGTAGAAGGGACCCTGGGCTGGTATAAAGGGTAAATGCTCTGGCATAGCCAAACTAAAAAGACTTCAATTAGAGTGGCAGACAGTACATCTATTGGCCCAGTTTTCAGCTTAGCTAAGTTCAGAGAGGCTCCAACCACCAGCAACACCCACAGAATGTTTACAAAGTTGTATAGGTGCTTGTGACCTGTGTTGAATCTAAAGTGTTTATGTAGTACCTTAAAATTTGCCAGGTGTATTACCTAGGTTATCTCATTTCATCCTCATAGCAGTTGTAGGAGGAAGGTACCATTATTATCCCCATTTTACAGATGAGGAAACTGAGTCTCATAGAGGTGTCTAGGGTCATATAACTAGTAAGTATCTGAGGCAGAATTCCAACTTAGGTCTTCCTGACTCTGGCACTGTAACTACCATGCCACTTAGCTATCAAATGCTGCTGGTCTTATTGCCCACAGTAATGAAAATAAAGATTCCCTGTAGTACTGAATGAGAAAAAAGAATGTAGGAGAAATAAGGAGTCATTTTGTTCTCTCTTTGGACAAAAGGGATCATAGAACCTGAATATTATTAAATATTAGGTAAAGTGATGTCAAATATGCTAGAAAAGATAAAACTGGATCTTATTCTAACTTGTGACACATTTCAAAATTACTGCATGTTGAGTAAGATACAATAATGCAATTATACACACATGCTGTTTTGTAGTTTTTACTGAAGACCTCCAGCTTGGCAGGGGGGCTAACTGTGGGGCCAGGAATCATTCAAAGGAAGCAGATGGACTCAGCTGGGGTCATTGTTGGGTCATTTATTCTGCTCTCATGCCCTGGGATCAAGACATCAAGGGTCTCAGCCAGGCTGTCAGGACCCATCAACACTTAGCTGGCAGAAAGATGGAGGTGGGCCAGGGGAGCCTAGGCAGGGAGAGGGAGGAATAAGAGAAATTGGAAGAAGTAATTAGGAAGAAGAGGGGGAAAAGAGAAGACAAAAGTGAGGGAAGAAAAAATAAGGAAATAGATAGGAATAGACCCTTGGACCATTATCCTTTCCCATACGTGTCTATCGAAATCTTATACATCCTTCAAGGCCTTCCTCAAATACCATCCGAACCAGGCATTCTTCCAAATTCTCTTTTCTCTTTGGTTATTATAAATAGCTTTGGTTGGTCTATGTGCCTGTCTTTTCCTGCTGTAATCCATTCTCCATTTAGTCACCAAAGTGATTTTCCTAAAGCCTACCTCCACTGCACTATACATATACTCAATAAACTCCCATGGCTCTCTGTCATAGAATCAAATACAAAATGTTCTGGCATCCAAAGCCCTTCATAACTTAGCCTCACCCTACCTTTTTTTGAATCTTTGTACAGCTTAACTCTTTCCTCTCTTCCCTCCCTGCTCTATGTATTCCTTGATCCAGAGACACTGGCCTCCTTGCTCTTCCTCAAACAAGACACGCCATTTCCCACATTTTCTCTGGCTGTCCCCCATGCCTGGAATGCCCTCCTTCCTCATCTCTACCTTGGGACTTCCCTGACTTCCTTCAAGTCCCAGTTAAAATCCTACTATCTGCAAAAAGTGTTTCCCAACCCCCCTTAATCCCAGTGCCTCTCCTCTGTCGATTATTTCCTATTTATCCTGCATATAGCTTGTTTGTTCGTGTTTATTTGCATGTTGTCTCTCCTATGTGACTTCTTTGAGGATGGGGACTATCTTTTGCCTTTTTTTGAATGCTCAGCACTTAGCATAGTGACTAATACCTCAAAGATACATAATAAATGCTTATTGACTAACTGGTTAATTACCTTTCTACCTAATGGAAATTATCTAGTCTAAGTAGGCCTTTATAGATCATTTTTGTTCTATTATACTGTACATTTATACTGTACATTTAAAGTATATTTCTGTAAGAGTGCTCCCTCTCTTCCTCCCTCTACTAGAATGTAAACTCCATGAGGGCATGAAATGTCTCCCAGTTATGTCTCTATGTGCTCTGCACATAATAGGTAATACTTAATGTATGATTGGGCAGGTAGGTATTGAAGCAGATAGAGCACTGGGCTTGGAATCATTTCCTTGAGTTAAAATCCAGCCTCAGGTACTTACTAGCTGTGTGACCCTGAGCAAGTCACTTGACTGTGTTTGCCTCAGTTTCCTCATCTGTAAAACAAGCTGGTGAAGGAAATGGCAAACCAAGAAAACTCCAAATGGGGTCATGAAGACACAACTGAAGTGACTGAAAGACAATCACAATATGGTTACTTTAATGGATGAGCAGAAAAAGAGTTATTCTGGCCTCACACTATTCTAAGTGAAATGTCTGTGAACAGAGGCTCCCTGCCAATTCCCTAAACTTGTAATTTGAAATGCCTTTGAGGCTTGGGAGCAGGGGGATGGGGGAAGTGATCCTGGAATCCTGCCAGATCCCTTGACATCCCATCAGTTCCCCTAACTTACTTGATAAGTTACTTGTTCATATTTATTTGTAAGTTGTCTCCCCTATGTGAGCTCTTTGAGGATGGGGACTATCTTTTGCCTTTTTTGTATGTTCAGCACTTAGCACAGTGCCTGATACCTAAAAGATGCATAATAAATGCTCCTTCCTCTCTGTTGACCCTTTAAAAAAAGGAAACCAGGATTTTTGTTTCTCATAGCTCCATAAATCATTCCACTCCTAGAAATCCAGCCTCCACTAATGAATGAATAATGATGATGATGAAGTATTTTCCTTACTATTCTGTTTGGCCTAGAAAGTACAAGCATTATTATTGTTATGTGAAAATGAGGAGGAAACCACATGTCAGAGACATGAATTGTCACACCCAGGGACAGGTAGCTAGAAAATGCAGGGCCAAGTTACAAAGTCAGGCCTCCTGCCTACAGGTCCAGTGGACTTTAGAATATATTACCTTTAAATGTTAGCCCTGTTTTCTTACCTGAGATCAGGTGAGATTTCATTATCTTGCCAGTGCAAACATATTTCCATTGACTGACATGCAGCCACAGTGGAAGGGAATGACCACTGGATTTGAGGTCCAGAGACCTGGCCTGGTGTTCCAGGTCTGACACTAATTGGCTGTGTGACTTATAGATAAGTGATTTCCCTCTATGGACCTCAGTTTCTTATTTATAAAATAGAGGGTTTACATTATGATCTCTCAAGTCCATTCCAACATTAAATCTCATTATCTCATGACACATCTAAGTATACACAGGGAATACCATCATTCTCTTGCCTCTATTGTAGTTATTATTACACTTTAAAAAAATAAATGATGCTGGTGAATTGCTAAGAGGAAATCCAAGTTTTGGGAGAGTAGTATAGCATGAAGGCAAGACTATTGGTTTGAGACCCAGGAGGTCTGGATTCTAGTTCTGCTTCCACTACTGGTGTGCCATGCATTGCTCAGTCCTTTTTGAGTTGTGTCCAATACTTTGTGACCCAATGTGGGGTTTTCTTGGTAGAGATACGTGAATAGTTTGCCATTTTCTTCTCTGGCTCATTTTATAGATGAGGGAACTGAGACAAACAGGGTTAAATGACCTTCCTAGGATCACACAGCTAGTAAGTGTCTAAGGCCAGATTTGAACTCAGGAAGATGAGTCTTTTAATTCCAGGTGTAATATTCATTCTATCCACTGCACCAACTACCTCCAGTTTTCTATATGTATGCATGTATAAAACAATTTACCTCTTGGGGTCTTTGTTTCTTGTGACATAAGAAAATTAGACTCAGTGACTGCAAAGTCTCCTTTCAATAATAGCAATGTGTGTGTATATGTGTCTGTGTGTGTAATTCTGTGATAAGTCTTTATAGTGAACCAGCATGTACTATTTGTCCACTGGGAAATTTTGCTGTGGGATATTATCAAACCTTGGGCAGCTAGCTAGGTGGCACAGTGGATAGGAGCAGTGGGCTTGGAATCAGGAAGACTCATATTTCTGAGTTCAAATCCAGCCTCACTTACTAGCTGAATGACCTAGGTAAGTCACTTAACCCTGTTTTGCCCCATTTCCTCATTTATAAAATGAATTGAAGAAGGAAATGGCAAACCACTACATATCTTTACAAGAAAACCTCAAATGGGGTCACAAAGAGTTGGAAATTCTTGAAATGTCCCAACAACGATGACATTATTGGGGCAGCTAGGTGGTGCAGTGAATAGAGCACTGGCCCTGGAGTCAGGAGGACCTGAATTCAAATCCAGCCTCAGACAGTTAACACTTACTAGCCATGTGACCTTGGGCAAGCCACTTAACCCCAATTGACCTGCCCTTCCCCCTCCAAAAAAAAAAAACAAAACAAAAACAAAAAACAAAACAAGGACATTATCAAACCTTGTCATTGTTCCTATGGAAATAGAGATGGGAAAGAAAGTATAGTGTTAGATTCTTTCTATTATCAAATGGAATAATGTTTATAAAGCATTTTGTAAACCTTGAAGTGTTATATTAATGTGAGGTGTCATTATTAGCATTATCCCTTGAGGATCACAAACATTTTATAATAAGCCTATGTGATTTTATAAAGGGCAAGGGAATAAGCATTTTTACAGCACCTACTATGTCCCAGACACAATATTTCACATGATCTTTGCAATGACTGAGAGGTAGGTACTGTTGTTATACACAGTTTATAGTTAGTTGCAGAAACTGAGGCAAACAGAAGTTAAGTGAGTTGATCAAGGTCTCACAGCTAAGAAGTATCTATGGTCAAATTTGAACTCAGGACTTCTTAACTCTATGCCTGTTACTGTATCCACTGTGTTTCTAGTTGCCTCATATAGAGTTAAAGGATACTAGAGGTAGGAGGAACCTTGGAGATAAACTCTTCCAAACTGCTCATTTTATAAATGAGGAATTCTTCAATGCTTCAAGGATATGTGATTTCATCAGTGTGGGTATTTCCAGTACCCAGTGGTGTGCTGGTAAATGTCCAACAGCTAGCTCCCTGGGGGAAAAATATATGCAAGATATATTTTTAAATTTAATCTGCATTACTAACATTTTATCTATCACTTTCTTAAGCCTAGATAATCCACAACACAATACATCAAGTCCTTATTTGTAGTCTTTGTCAATTTCTGAGGTGTAAATGATCATAATAAAAACTTAAAAGTGCTCTCAAGCTGAATCCAGAGGGATTAAGCCAGCACCAGGACCTCCTTGCTTTTACTGACACTGGTTGCAGCCCCTCCAAGACTTAGCTTGTGAACTACAAAAGCCAAAAAATATCCTACAGGGAACAACTTTCCATGTGATGAAGCTGATTGAAAAAGTCAACTGAATGATATTTCAAAATACTACCGATGGAGTCCTAAAAGAACTGCCCCCAGCCTCAATATCCAAACTTCACACTGTATCTACCTACCTCCCCACCACCTCCTCCGTCAATGTCCTAACTCATGCCTCACTGCTCACTAGAACAATAGGTGCGTCCCAGAACTCTTAGAAACAGCAGGTGTGCCTGTATGATAGAAACCCAGCACTTCCCCCAGACTCTTTCCCATAAGAACAGTTGTGCAATCACAATTGTATCATCCATTTAGCCCAAGACAGGACCACAATACCTAACTATCCATCTTGACCAGACAGGACCACAATAACTAGCCTATCAGAACTAGCACCAGGATATAGAGCAGGATGCTTGACCACCTAACCGTGGAAGGATCCCACCCTATAATAGTGCCTACGCAGTAATAGTAAAGAAGTGACCTAGAGTGAATTTATGACATAGAGAGGCTTATTATAATATCATTATCATTATATATGTATATGTGTATACACACACACACACACACACACATACACACACCCAACTGTATGCATTATGGGTAACCACATGCACAGTTACATTAAGGCTGGGGCCCCTCGTCCATTACTTAATTCCTCAACAAACTCCTCCTACCTTTTTAATATTAATCATGTTCCTATTTTCTATGTACATTTTGATTATGTAATCAGCATCATTCTCTATAAAATTGTGTGTCTTGCCTTACTGAAGTTGCTAAATTCCTTTAAGGGACTTAGCTATTCACCAGAGGTCAACTCTAGTCTAATTCTTTTTTTGTGTGTGTATAATTTTTAGAGACTTCTCACATAATTCAACTTGAACCTCCTCACTACTATATTTTATAAAACTAATGTTCATCAGTCAAAGCCATGTTTCTGTCTACTAAAACATAAGAAATTACCAATACAAGGTGACCAAAAAGGGTTGGTGCAGTGTTTTCAAGCTGTTAAATTTTAGATTTTGAGACCACCTTATGCCATGATTTTATATTATATCATATTATTTTATATTAGGTTATATATCACATACTATTATTTATATATTATGTTATATTTGGAAGGTCCAGAGACCTGGCCTGGTATTCCAGGTCTGACATTGACTAGCTGTGTGACTTATTATATTATGTTATATTTTATTATATTATATTTTATATAATTATATATTTTTATTATTTTTGAGGGGCAACTACATGATACAGTAGATAGAACACTTGATTTGGAATAAGGAAGATACATCTTCCCGTGTTCAAATCTGGCCTCAGACACTTACTAACTGTATGACCTTGGGTAGCTCACTTAACTCTGTTTCCTTATCTGTAAAATGAGTTGGAGAAGGAAATGGCAAACCACTCCAATATCTTTGCCAAGCAACCCGCCAGAGGGGTCATGAAGAGTCAGACGCAACTGAAAGGAAGGAAAAACAATAATATAGTATAATTTTAAGTTATTTACTCAGATATCAAAATGTGGCACCTCCACATTAGAGACAGTAGCATTCAAACAGTAACGGAAGAATTTTTCTAAGCAAACATAACACGATATCGGAAAGATGTTCCAGACATCTAAAATTCAAGTACACTCTGATTCAGTCATGCACAACAGACATTGACTTGCCTGAAATCAGCTCCCTCCCTCTCTTCCCACCCTCAGGCTCCCTCTTACTCTTCACTACACTATGGGTCTGCCTACTGCTATGAAAATGACTATATAAGTCATTCTGGTGACAGTCTTGCCTGGAATGTCCCCAAACCACCATGAACAGCCTCTGGGTAGAAGGGAGTATTAGGAGTTATAATGACCTCAAACCCAGCTGTACTTCCAATGACCCACTGCAATACAACTTTGTACCATGTCACCTATCACAAAAGATTAAAAGACTTATTCTAGAGATCCTATGACTTGGGAACTTGCCCAAATCAAAGCTAAACACACATTTAGTTTGCAATGGGTAAAAGAATGGTTTCACGATGAAGTTATTTTTTTTTTTTTGAGAATGGGTCTCCCTATTTCACCTATGTTAGAAGTGTGGCAGCTACTCACAGTTTGATCCCAATACTGATAAACCCAACACTGATTGGCACAGAAATTTATTGCTTCTGTGTTTTCCCAATCTGGGCTGTTTCCTTCCTCCTAAGCTTCCAGGTGCTCACCATATCCATATTGAATTTAGTGTGGACACTGGATTGGCTTTAGCCTTTCTGCAGCTCAGAATTCCCAAACTCAGGAAAGCCACCACACTGGACCTCCCCCGGGCATGGGGACTGCCAGCATGTACTGTCATGCCCAGCTGTGATATGAAGAATTAAAGAATATGTGTCAAAGTCTTGTGAGCATAATGTTAAATGGTGTAAAACAAGGAATTGTAGAAAAAGGGAATGTTACATATTTTTAATGTGTAAAAAGTTTTAAAGTTTATTGTATAAATAAAAACATTAATTATTTTAATTTTCCCCCAGTCATTTGAATGATGCTTCTGTAGGAATGGTGGGTAGAGGTTGAGGAAAAGCTGATTTTGACTTATAAGGGGAAACTAACTATTAGATCTTTCCCAGAATGCAATGGGATGCTTTGGGAAATAGGGATTTCACTATCACTTGGTAAGGGATGGGAGAAGTGAAAGGGGTAGGATGGCCTTTACATAGAGACTGAATGGTCACTTCAGAAACTGTTAAGGAATTCCCTGCTCAGGTATGGGTTCTGAGTTCCTTTTCTAGGATCAGAAATAAACAAAATATCTGAGACCACAGAAGTAATAACTAAAAGTGCCAATACAATAATGCTTTATGCATCTAGCACTTAATTACAAGACCTCATTTATCTGAAACACAGTTGAGAATCAAAAAGGAAGCATAAGAATATTTTTTCTAGGCAAAATAAGGGTTATATAAAGTCCATTATTTTACATATATTTATGGAAAGACCCTTAATTTCTTGCTTAGTCTTTTTACTCTAAATTTGCAAGAAGCTAGCTTCCAAGTCTACAGGAGATTAGAAGCAACATTTTAAAATGTAAGGATAGATTGACAGTTCACAGGGAAAGAAGAGACAGAAAAACTATGAAAATTAAATATAATAAAGAAGACAGCTGAGGCCATTTCATGAGGGGTCAAATAACTTTACAGAACTGAGTAGGGCCCAATTTCATTACTATAGCACATCAAAGAAGAAAGACCACTGTCTACAAGGACATAGTGACAAACTTGAGTCACTAATGAAATGTGAAATTTTATTCTAGAGCAGAGAAAAGCATAGATGGCTAGTTCTGAGAAGACCCAAATGTAGTTCAAGCTTTGCCCCAACACAGCTGTGTGACACAAGACAAATCACTTAACCTATCCAGACCTCACTTTTTTATTTTTAAAATGAGGGTGCTGGACTAGATCTCCGTGGTTACTTTCAATTCTAACATTCTGTGTTCTTCCCCCTCAAACTTCACATTAACATTTTTTCAGCATCTCTCTAATCATGCAATATTGTGTGCTATAATTACCTGTAGGTGTGACATCTCCTTTTGGACTCTGAGAGCAGTGCTCATGTTTTATCTAACTTTGTATCTTTTTTTTTTTTTACCAGCAAGCACACATTGGGATGTTTGATAAAATATATGTTTCCTAAAGAAAAGCATGGCATATTGAAGATGGCAGAGAAGTAAGAAGTATAGCTGAAATGCCCCCACTCCACACACACACACGGATCTAGAAAATGCACTAGACTGAGTCTTGATCAGAGATTTAGAGCCAACTGAGAAGGAAACCTTTACTAAGGGATGGCATTACAGGGTGAAAGGTGGTTTGGAGGCCATAGACTATATCTTGAGAAAGTATCAAGTTCAGAAGCAAGAAGAAGCTGGGTAGCTCTGACCCCAAAAGCCAAGTTGGGTATCAGTTACAATGTACAGCCCAGTCTGAAGTCAGCAGCAAAATAATCAGGGTAGAAAGTCCAGACCAAGTAGTAGCCTACTGTTCTCTCACTCTGAAAAGCAGAGCTTTCTAGCTGCTAATAAAGGCTGAATGTAGAAGGAGTCCACTGGGACTCCAACCAGGAATGTCTATAGGTGTTTTGCTCAGACTTCAATCCAGGTTGGTAGGTTAAGAGAATGACTTCAAAATATACATAAACAAAATGTCAGATAAAAACTCAGATTTGGGTACAAGTTCAACTAGAATGAACTGATAGTTCTCTGAACAGGGGGAACAGTAAGGAGACTTTGCCTTGGATCAGAGTGCTTTGAAAGCACTAAAAGCTTCTAAGTCCCACAAGCCTGAACTGTCTCTGAGATCTTGGAATAACAAACACTCAGTAACCCAAGAAAGCAATAGCAGAACCCTGGGGGACATGAACTCAGTTCAGACATTTTCCTCTAGAAATCCACAAAGTCCAACTTTATCCAGGAAGTAGTCAGGAAGAATGAGCAAAGATGCCCATCATTAAAAAAACAACAACAAACTTCTAGTAGCAGAGATGCTCCCTCTAGTAGCAGAGATCATCTCAGAAGAAGAGAATTACTCCAACAATACCAATTAACCAAGTCTCAAATAAAAACACAGCCTGGGTACAAGTTCAAATAAATTCCTAGGGGAGATGAAACAAGGGCTTTTTTCTTTTGAAGAGTCAAAATGTTTTTTCTCCCTTATAAATGAAATAAAAGCTATAAAAGAATAAAAGGAGTCAAGAGAAACATTAAAGGAAAGCATGAGTGAAAAGTCATAAGAGGCTAAACAAGGATAATTTTTTTATATTCTAATATGGGGAGATGATACATTTATCCTCTAAGAAAGCTGTCATCATCAGGAGTCATTGAAGGAGACAATTAGACAGAAGGTCTAGTATTGTTCTGTTCTGTTTGATGATGTTAGAAAAAAAAGGGAGAGAAAACATAATATATTAGGTGGAACAGGGACAGGTAAAAATTATGTTACATAATCAGGGTATATGAGTAGAAGACTATACAAAAAAAAGAGTAAAATGGGATAGGTAGTATTTGAATTTTACTTTACTGAATTTTTTGAATTTATTGAATTTTATTTATTGAATTTTACTTTACAAATGAGAACTCAAATTCTCATTTGAACTGGCCAAAAGAGGGAAGAATACACAAACATAGGTACAGAAATACATTTTTCTCCATATGGAAACAGAAGGGAAAGGGAAGATGGGAGGGGGTAATAAGAAGGGTACTAGATTATGGGAGTGATAGAATCAAAATAAACTCTAAAAATGTATAACATTATACAGTCTTTCCCGAAATTCTTTGTGAAATTTTAAGCTTCAATAACTTCAGAAGTATAAAAGCTACGAACTTCCCAAAACAGCATTTGAAAGTTTAATTATTTAAATTTCTTGTACACTTAATTAAATTTTGTGAATTTTGAGTAATAAATTTTTCATTTTCACTTTAACAAGACAGAGCAACCTGTAATTATGCATTGCGAGTCTAATAGTTTTTGGATGACAATTTCTTAGGACAGTGGATTAGTAGAAGAGGCCCTTTTGCTTGGCCACCTCAATCATCTGGTCTATCTCCATTAGATTTTTTGTTTTGTGAGTCACAAAAAACTGTTGTGTGAATATCACAAACCTAGTTCTTTGGATGATCTTAAGACTGGGATTACAAATGCAATCTTTTTAATTAATGAGCAACACCTAATAAATTTTTTTTACAAATTTTGAAAATCAAGTAGAATGGTATTTAGCATGACTGTGATCATATTGAATTTTAATAATAAACGTAACAATATCTTTAAAATGTAAATAAGCTATACATGCAACTGGGAAATAAGATATACAGACACCAGTGTGTAGAAATCCATCTTGCCCTATTAGAAAGTTGGGGGGGGGCGTGGGGAGGATATAAGAGAGAACAGATTGGAGGAAGGGCTATTCAGTATTGCTAATTTGGGGTGGGGGCAGGGGAAAGGTGGGGAGAAAAATTTGTAACTCAAAACCTTGTGGAAATGAATGTTGGAAACTAAAAATAAATAAATAAATTGGAAAAATGTAAATAAACTTTCAGATTTTTTTTTTAAGTTTGTAACATTTGTACTTGTGAAATTATTAAAGCCAAAACTTCAGTAAGACTTTGGGGACATCCTATTTATTTATTTATTTGTTTATTCATTTTTGCTTTTTGGAGGGGGAAGGCAAGGCAATTGGGGTTAAGTGACTTGCCCAAGGTCACATGGCTAGTAAGGGTTAAGTGTCTGAGGCTAGATTTGAACTCAGGTCCTTCTGACTCCAGGGCCGGTGCTCTATTCGCTGCACCACCTAGCCGCCCCAGGGACATCCTATTTATAGTAACATTTTACAGTGGCAAACATTTAGAAACTGAGGGGGAACACATCAGTTGAGGACTGAACAGATTATGGCATATGAATGTAATGTAATAGTAATGTAATAATTGTGCTGTAAGAAAGGATGACATAAAACCTGGAAAACATCAGTATGAACGGATGCAGAGCAGTGTGAAGAGAACCAAAAGAATGATGTATACAATAATAATATTGTAATGACAAGAATTTTTGACTTAGGAACTCAGTGCAATGAAATACTATGATTCCAAAGGACTCATCATGAAATATTCAATTCACCTCCTAAGAGAGACATAATGGAATAAGTGCAGATGGAGATGTATCTTTTATGGATGTGGTCAATACAGGAATTTGTTTTCCTTGACTGTAAATATTTTAAAAGAGCATTTGTCTTCCTTCTTTCCAGTGGGGTAAGGGAAAGAAGTGAGAGGGAAAGAAGGTAGATTTTTGTCATTTTCAAGAAAATAATAATAATAATAATGGAATAATAATTTAAAATATTTTTATTTTATTTATTTTAAAATTTTAAAAATAAGTGGATTATGTATTATATTTAATAAGGCATGGATACATAGATTGTATTTTTAGGAAAAGTTCCTTCTCCAGCACTTAAATTTTTTTTAAAGTTTCTAAAGAGTAAAATCTTAAGGGATTGAAAACAAAATAAAACAAAAACTATTTCACCATTTAGAATGACTTTCTTTGAGTTCCTTGCACCTGAAGTTGTTGTACTCACTTTGCTGGTAACAAGTTTTTGTAGTTTGGTTAAGAAAGAGTTTGTATATTTTTCAAGAATCTATTAGTATCTAACACACTGCCAAATATAGCTGAAGATGGGAACAGAGAAAGTTATATATCTACAAGGATTTTTGCATGGTGATAAGATTTCCCCAAAATACATTAAATCATTATTTGTAGAAATCTGCCTGTCTCCAAATGAATGTAATTTTTGATGACTTAAATGTGTTTACATAAGATAGTTTCTGCATTGTGTCCACATTTTAGCTAAATGAAACAGCCACTGAGTAAATTCAATTGCCTTCATTAGCATTGGTTGTAGGATTAGGATAGTGAAATGTCAATAGGATAAACTAAGTTATAACCAAGTGTCACAATCTATGAGTTTAATAAATTGGGTCCTTACTTACAAAAGGTAAACTTCAACTTGGTCAAAGTTTAACAGCATGTTCACTTGTCCATGGTGAATATTTTTCCCAAGTGTTTTTAAAGCATTTTGGTTGTTTAACACAGTTGTTTTCATTGTGTGGGATGAGGCTTTAGAATGAATTGAATCCTTCTTTGAAAGGAAAACAAAACCATTCAGATTCAGCGTTGTATCTTTCCACTGGATAATTATTAAAAGGGAAGTTAAACATCACATTCCATATGGATTTCTTCTGTAAAAAGATTTCCTATTAGCATTCCCATGTTCTGTCCCAAAGGCAGTTGGAGGAGGAAGAGGGATAAGTAGAAAAGGCAAAATGGAAGAAAAGGGCATATATCTAGGTCTCCTAAGTGGACCACCAAGGCAGGTCATAACAGACAAGAAGAGAAAAGAGGGCCATGTTTAATAATTATGAATTTATAGAAAATAGAATAAAGAAGGTTTAAGGGCCTGGGGAATACACAGTGGGAGGGATAGAAATGTTATATATCTTCTAGTTAGACCATTGGATCAGTGGGGATGAGGAGATGTGGTGATAACAGGCTTAGAGATCAATAGGCAAGGCTTCAAAAAGTCCTACATCTTGATCTCCTGAACCCTGAGCCCCCAGTTGTGATGGCTATGTTGCCACTGTGGGGAAAGACTATAAATATAAATTATAGATAGAAGTGACGCAGAAATAATTGAGAACATGTAGGCAAAGTTTATGATGAAGCAACTACAGAGGTAGCATGGGGCAGTGGTTGTTGGTCTTGGAGTTGGGGATTGGGTTGAAATTCTGTCTCAAGTTCTTGTTAGCTTAAATAAAATCACTTTGCTTCTCTGGCTTCTTCAGTAAAATGTGGACAATAATGACAATTACCTCACACGGTTATTGTGAAGATTGAATGATAAAATGTACATGAACTGCTATATATACATATATATATATGAGTTATCAACATTATTAATATTCCAGATCATACTGTCCTCTAGAGCAGTAGTCAAACCCAAGTCAAAATGAGAGCAACTAAACTATACCTAGGGCAGCTAAGTGATACAGCGGATAAAACACTGGGTATAGCGTCAGGAAGACCTGAGTTCAAATCCATCCTCACACATTTATTAGCTGTATGACCCTGGGCAAGTCTCTTAACCCCGTTTTCCTTAGTTTCTTCATCTGTAAAATGAGCTGGAGACGGAAATGTCAAACCACTCCAGTATCTTTGCCAAAAATAAACCCAACTAAAAACCCAAATAGGGTCATGAAGAGTCAGACATGACTGAAATGACTAAGCAACAAGAAGCTGTACTTAAGGATCCCTCTCAGTTGCATATTGACTTAGAAAACAACATATTAGTATCGTTTATTTCATTGTATTTTTACTTATTTTGTTAAATATTTCCTAATTACATTTTAGTCTGGTTTGAGTCATACTCATAGTGGCCCACCATCTACATTACATCTGTGATACCTCTGCTCTGTTTTCCCTAAAGTAATTTCCTTGAACTTTGTCCCTCAGCACCTCATGCCTAAATGTTTTTATTTATTACTGATGGTGTGACAATAATTCTCCACTATGCTCCTTTCTCCATCTGCCACTACTGCTTCTCTGAGATTGCCTTCCATTTACCCTATACATAGGTTATATGTATATAGTTGCTTGCTAGTTGTCTCTCCCCATTAGAATGTGCATGCCTTGAAGTCAAGGACATTGTCTTTTCTTTCTTGTAATCCTCAGTCTTTATAGTAAGTGATGAATAAATGATAGTTGACTGACTGAATACTCTGATGTCTCATCTAAGCACTTATACGATCCTAGGTTCTTGAGGGCTAGGCCAGTGGCCTAATAAACTGGAAAGTGTTTTAGAACAGAATTTGATGATAGACTATATTATCAAATAGGTACCAACCTAGATAAGTAGAGAGATACTCTTCACCAGAATCTTAGCCATCAATTCATGATCAATCTTGGCCATTTTTTGACCAGAGCAAGCCGTCTAAGACATGAAAAGAGATGTGATCTATTAGGTGGTAGAAGTACCCATGCTGAAGATGTCATTGATCTTCTGAAGGATTTCTTAGCTAGAGTGTGAGTTCCTTGACTGATCTATTTGTATTAGAAATACAAATACTAGGTGCTTGGTACCTAGTCAGTGCTTCATTCATTTTTTCATTCAATTTTGGAAAAAATAATGTGATAATGTGGCAAATTTCTAACTACAGAACTAAATAGGACCTTCAATTAACTGAAGCTCTTTATTTCATTTTAAAGGAAAAGATCCTTTCTCTTTTCACCCATTGGATTCAAACCCACCCTTTAAAGTTGAACTTAATGCCAATATCCTCCATTAGATCTTCCCTGATTCCCCTGCTCAATAACTATTTTCTCCCTAAGACCTCAAAAAACACTTGTTTTTTCAACTCCCTAATGCATTTAGTGTGTAATATAATTGCCTGTTTTTCTGCATCATTTTTATACCAGTTTCCAAAGTGTTGGTGTTTTACCTCATGTAGCACTCAGAACAATGTACCTTGAAGTGCTTTATAAATATTGAATGACTGAATGGTTGAATAAATGTGGATGAAAACCTTTTAAAAAGATTTTAACCATGATGTTGTAATACAAAAGAGGTTTTTACTTAAATCTCAGTTAACTAGGAAATCCAAATAATTAAAATGCTCCAACTCCTCCCTTTCTAAAACTAAGGTTTTGTTGTATCCACCATTCACCCAGAGTTACCGAGAGGATTAGTTTCCTAACTACTTGCTATGTACTCTAAGCTCTTTGGGTAATAGGCTATATAAATACAAAGTGGTTAGGAAGAGGTAGGATGATGGATGGTTCTCTCCTAGGCATCTAAGAAGCTGCTCTCCCCAGTACAATGGCTGAACCACTTCTAGAGTGCCACATTCAATTCTACCATATATCAGGAAGAACTGACAAACTGGATCCCATTCAGAGAAGAGCAACCAGGGAGACCAAGGGCTAGAGATCATGCTACCCAAAGATTAGATAAACTAGGTTATATTTAACCTGAAAAAAAGAGAAGTCTGGGAGGTGAGGAGAGGGAGACTTAATTGTCTTCAAGTATTTAAAGCACTGTCATTTGTAAGAGCCATGTTCTGCTTGGTTGCAAATGGTAGATTTAGAGAGAAGCAAATTGTAGCCTGATGAACTGAAAACCTTAGAGCTGTCCAAATATAGAATGAGATACTTTGAGAGATAGTGGTTTTCCGAGTTGCTGAAGCATTAACAAGTGAAAAATGACCGATCATTTCTGGATATGTAATAATTAATGATGATGGTGGTGGTGGTGATAACTAACATCTACTAGCACTTTAATATAAGAGAAAAAGACTATATATAATTATAGTGTTTTAGGGGCAGCTAGGTGGTGCAGTGAGTAGAGCGTCGGCCCTGGAGTCAGAAGGACCTGAGTTCGGATCCGGCCTCAGACATTTAATGCACACAAACAAAAACCTAGCCATGTGACCTTGGGCAAGTTACTTAACCCCAATTGCCCTCCAAAAAGAAAAAAAAGATAATTATAGTGTTTTAATATAATAATAATAGGTAACATTTATATAGAATATTAAAGTTTGAAAAGTGCTTTGCATTTGTTATCTAATGTGATGCTCATAGCAAGCCCGGTGGTAGGTGCTATTATTATCCAGATTTTACAGGTGAGGAAACTGAGGCAGACTGAGACTAAATGACAGCTAGGATTACACAGCTGGTAAATGCATGTGAAAGGACTTGACCTCAAGTCTTCTTGCCTCAAAGTCCAACATTCTATCCACTATACCTCCTAGTTGTAGAGGAAAAAGTCCCTGTTCAGTAATAGGATACATGAGAAGACCTCTGTAGTTTCACAATTCGGCAAACTTCCATCCTGAATTCTCTGATTCTTTTACTTCAGGGAACTAGGTATTGGGAATTGGCAGAAAAACATCTTTCTTTGGTTTGCTGACTCCTGGAGTGTGGTAAACATAAGGAGCTGGGGAGGATCATGATGGAGCTATTGTGGAACTTAGCTTCCCCACCCATGCACCATGAAGAGAGAAAACCAATTTTTCCCACGCCTCTCATACTCTACCTAAAAGTGCAAATTATTTCAAAACAAAAATTAAGTTAAATTTGGCAGCTTCAGTGTCAAGAAGCAACCTCTTCACATAGTATTCAAAATCACTCTTTAAGAATTAACAAATGAAGAATTAATAGCATAGCTAAAGATTACTGTGAAACTGGGGCACCAAGAGAACAATCTTTTTATTCCTTCATTACCAACACACTTCAACCAGCAAAACTGGATTAAACTATATATCCACAGGAGGTGTGGCCAGAAAGAGCATGCTGGACAGCTCCTCCACCTGTACCAACATACCAAGATCTTGGCAATAACTCATGATATGTTACTAAGGTTCATAGAGGAACTGAACAAAACTACAGTATTACAAGGAAACAGTGTATCCTTTCCTTTCTTTTTAGAATTTTTATTTTATATTTTTAATTCTTGTCCATCCACAAGTAGGAACAATTGAGGTTTAGGGAATAGGAAAAAAGTTTACCAACTTTTCTCTATCACCCCAACCACATCCTAAACAGTTAAAACCTGGTTAGACTGATCCACAAATGCTGATTAATAGAAGTGACACTATCAACATTAGGAACAAGAACAAAAATATGAGGGAGGGAACCTCGAACAAGTGACTTATACTCTTTGAATCTAAACTTTCTCATCATAAAATAGATCCAAAGCTAGCACTAACTCACAGGCTTCTTATGAGGAACAAATAAGATAATGAATGTAAAAATAAGTACAGTATGTCATAGTGTGTAAAGAGCCAACCTAGAAGCCAGGAGGAACCTTGATTCAAGATCAGCCTCTGACAGATACTGGCTGTGTGACCCTAGGCAAATCATTTAACCTCTCAGTGCTCTAGGAAACTCTCTAAGACTCTTAAGTTGCAGAGAAGGCTCTGGCTTATGGAAATTTCCTCAAATAGAAATCTTTTCTGCTAATGAAATTGCAGATATAATCCTAATCTTATGCTTAAAACATTTTGCAAAATGCTACATAATACACCCACAATATATAAGTATACATACATATGTTCACATGAAGGAGACAGAATGTAGGTAAGAGAACACACATGCACACCAACAAACATACTTTTTTGAGATTTCATAATTGTTACTAAACACATGACAGTGGCAAGATGGGGGCCAGAGTGGAGGGGTGGAGATCCCAGCTAAAAGCAACAGCCATTAAGTACTAAAGGTCAAATAAGTTGAGCGTTGAAGTGGGGTGTCAGAAACTCCCTTCCCAAAGGTAGGGAGCTGAAAATTCCCATGTTTCTTTGCGTTTCTGGGAATTGTAAATGGGGCAGAATCAAAAAACTTATGGGAGACTTTGTGCTAGTGCTCCAAGAAGTAAGGCAGTGAGGGAAGGGAAAGGACAGCAGCAGTGACTTCAGGTGTACCTCTGGGCAAACAGGTATAACAGAGGGTCAGCCCCAGTCATAGCCATGTCACATCAGGCATCAGTACCTGGCACTATCACATCAGGCCTTCACAGGGCAATTTTTTTATCTGACCATACAAACAACTTGAGGAAACCCCATGTAATATTAAAGGAACAGGAAGCTCTCCCCTGTCCATTATTACGCCTATGTTACTACTCGAGTTCAATCACAGATGTCTTGCTGCTTTGAACTCTGGCCCAGCTGTGATACATCCTGACACATAGAGCCCATTGGGGGAAGAACTTGCCTAGGGAGGAGCTTGCTTAGGGGAGGCTTGCTTGCAGGAAGGCTTTCACACCTCTTGGTACTTAGTCAATTAGGAACTGAGCTACATGGGTTATGATGCCTTCTGGCTCTGAGTCTACTAGTTGAAAACTATATGTACTGTGAGGCTGGTATTTTACTTTGGGGGTCTGCTTATGAGATAGACCTTTTGATTTCAAGGCCAGGACTCTGAGAAGCATTTTGTTAAGAGCTTCCTGACTACTCAGAGGTTTGTGCTCTCCGGATCCAGTGGTGTATGTAGGTGGTTGTATTACTTTGTTCAAACAGTAGGAGTCCTGTCTGTTGAATATCTATGCTAATTTCTCTGCTTATTTTTTCTACTTATCTGTAATTAAAGTAAGACTGTAGACCCCTTTAAAAGTTGGCTTTCCTTTAGCAAAGCAGATCAATGAACCTGTGCTAGTAGGGTGTGCTAGGGTGCTTGCTATTATACCCCATTATGGAGGTCATACTGACATTCACTTGAACAGGAGCAAAATATAGTCACACTAAGCAATGAAAACAAACATTGCCCAGAACCTTCTGTTTATAATATTTAGAGAAGAGTTATGGAAAGAGGCGGGGGAGGCAATCGACAAGTGAGGGATGTTTTCTGCTGACACTGAGTACAGGGTGAACAGGATTCTACCTCAAGGTAGGGACATTCTGGGACTATGGAATGAGCTTCCTTTCCAAACCCACCACTTCCCCCTAAGCCTTCTCTTTTCACCCTTCTCTGGCCTGTACTGCAACATGACACAACAACTCAGGGTCCTAAAGCTGTCCTAGTAATTCAGTCAATCAAACAAATGTTTATAAAGCACCTACTAAATACTAGGTGCTCAAGATAAAAAGATGAAAATGGAACAGTCCCTGCCCTCAAGGATCTTACATTCTAGAATCATTACATACATGTTTTGTATATACATAATATACATATAGGGCAATAGTTAGTATAATACATATAGGGCAATCTGGTAGTGAAAGGTGCTTGAGCCCACCTTTCCCCCCCAATCTTCTCAGCTTTCATATGAGAACAAAAGATAGACTTTCCTCTCTCCCATCCAAAAAACACAAACACTAGACCAGAACTTTTTGGTTGAGGGACCTAAGGCCAACTGACAGAATTTGACCCATAATCAAGCTGTCTTCAGTGCTGTCCCACTTCCCCTATTCCTCCTCTCAACTGTGTGTGTGTGTGTGTGTGTGTGTGTGTGTGTGTGTTTCTGTGTCTGTGTCTGTGTTTTGTCTAAGGTAAAACTAGCCATAGCTTTGGCTGGGAGGATTCAGGTATTTCCCTGGAAATAGCTGTCAGCAATATCTTTCTCTCCTTTTTCCTTGTCCTGTCATTAGGGATGGTGCCCTGAGCTAGATTTGTCAGATGCCATAGACAGCCCTGAGAATGACCTTGAAGATCATTTTTCAGTGGAACACATTCCTTTGTGCTGTTTATAACCAGAAGTCAGGATAGTTTTAATTGAACTAATTCTAACCATGCCGATCCCTTCTAACAGTATCACCTTGATTCACTCTCTTTCTCTCTAGCTGACTGGAGGTTTTCATTTGCATTCCTTTCACACTGCCTTATTCATATTGTTTTGGTTTTCATCTCAAGATTTAACAATTTACTACAAAATATAAGAGTGTCTGAATATGTGAAGTCAAAATTAATTTCATCTAAATGCTTAGGACTGACACCCCCATCCCTCAATTGCATGAACCCAAAACAAAACCATATGTTACCTTTGTGGTCTTTAGCAAGTTACTTAACCCCATTGTGCCTCACTTTTCTTATATATAAAAATGAATGGGTTAGCTCAACCGAACTTCAAGGTTCTTACTAGTTTTAATGTCTTTGATTCTTCATAAAAGTATACCCAGTTGTGACTATGGCTATATCTCTCAGAGCAGGGATATGATAGCTATTATTTGCTCTTTATAGTGAAGACATTTAAAAATTACATATAGATAGCTTTATTTGTTCACATTTCTACCAACAGATGATGCAAGTAACTCTTATGATTTATTAGCATTTCAGTAATACTACTTTTTTAAGATATGTAAATGATTTAGGGAATTCTGTAATGCTAACTCCTCATGGCTCAAAGACAGTTAAGATCTTAGAATTTCAGGTTCCCAGAAATGAATCATTGACTTGTTACTGCTCAGACCAGAGAGATCTTGATTGCAAGTTCAAGCTGGAGTTTCTAGGTCTAAAATCACCTGAATGGAGTTTCTGTGGCTTTGAAAGCAAAGCAATCATAAATTGCGATAAAGAAGACAGTGATGGGTAGGAAAAACAAGGGGGTGAGGATGGGTGATAGAAGAAAGAGCAAGTCACTTAGTTGTAAGTCACAAAGAGGACCTGAGGAAAAGCCATGAGAGTATGGTGAAAGAAGAATTAATGGGTCAAGAACAGACCCATAGCTAGGTCAGGATAACTGGAACCAATTTGTTGTTGTTGTTTTTTAGTCATTTTCAGTCATGATTGACTCTTTGTGATCCCATTTGGGGTTTTGTTGTCAAAGGTGCTGGAGTAGTTTGTTATTTCCTTCTCCAGACCATTTTACAGATGAGGAAACTGAAGCCAATGGGGTCAAATGATTTATTGAGGGTCCCATAGATAGTAAGTGTCTGAGGCTGGATTTGAACTCAGGTCGTGCTGACTTCAGACCCAGCACTCTATCCACTGCTGTTCCAGGGAACCAAAAGTTAACAGACACTAATTGCACCATCCCTGGAGACTTCCTTCCCTTCTGTCCCTGTCCCTTCCCATCTCCCACCTCACCAACAGTTTGGGGATTTCAAGGTATCCCATTGCATACTCTCTCTCCCCAATGATCACATCACAGGCAAACTTTCATGCTGCCCATCCCCTGCTCTTTTACATCCTGCCTCAAGCTCCAAAATTCCTTGTTAGGGATCTGGTCAAACAGTTACTTCTATGAGGCATACTTGAAAACTGGGGTTTTGTGTATATTCAAAAGACCTTATTTGGGCTACATGAAAAAGAGGAATTCTTCTATGTGACAGTTCAACAACCTTAGGAAAACATAAAAGACTGTGATAATTAGCACTAATAAACCCAATAGAGAATGTCATTTTTAAGGTCAAGTATTTTTTTTAAACGCTTCCTTCAAACATCCAGGAAATACATAAATTTCCAGAAATAGCAACTGCGTTTGGAAACTATATTTGTCCCTTTATGAGTGATTCCTTAAAAAAATCTGCCAGTCTGACAACCGTTAAAAAATGGTCCCTAACCAATTACTATCTGTGTAACAAGGACACAAAACAATGGCACTTCTAGTCTGAAAAGTCATGAAAACGACAGAAAGCAAGAGAAGCCAAATAACAGATCAGTAATGAGCTGTTAGGAAAAAGAAAATCCATGCTGAGACACAGTAGGAGACATTTGCAGTAGGGAATGAAAGAAATTAGAAACTTATTTCCCCCAGAGTAAAAATTTGATTTCAGCTCTGTAACCCAAGCTATTTGAAACTGAACAAGATCCTCCACTCACTGGTAGAATACCTGGTTGTTCACTCAGGTTCTTAAAGGGGAAACTGCCTGAATCCATATGGAAAGCTATGAGTATGAGAGAACCTAGACATTTATTAAAATATAAGTAGTAAGCCAATATATCATTGGTTAAATCACTGAAATTAATAGGTAAGGAATTTAAGCTAACATTCTTCCCTCAAAGAGACAGAGACAGTGGATAATGAATAAATCACAATAAGTAAAGAGTAAGTCACAGGGGTCAGTGTGAGACAAAGAGCATTGATTATTTTTAATTCTGTGAGTCAGGAAGACTTCAGTTCAAGTCTCTCCTCTGAAATATGGTAGCTATGTGACCCTGGGCAAATCATTTAAACTCAGCTCCCTTGGGCAATCCCCCAAGACTATACCTTCCCAAACAAATTTTATGTGGAGTATATACAAGAATATACTAGTAAATGTTTAACAACCAGCTTTCCAGGAGAAAAAATGTAATCATGACATAATTTTAAATGAAATCATCAGTGCTAGCAGTTTTCCCATCACTTACTTAAGTCTCAACAATTAAGAAAACAATAAATTAAGCTCTGATATATAGTTTTTCTGATTTCTGAAATGTACATGCTCAGCTGAAAATTGAACAATCCCTGTATGAGCTGTTTCCAGCACACCCCTAGTAATATCTATTGCCTTTACCATATTAAACATGAATTAAATTAATTAAAATATTAAAAATGAAAACATCTTAATATTATCATGAAAATATATTTGACCTTAAGGGCCCCAGAAAAGGTCTCAGTGACCTCCAAGAGTCCCAAAATTGAGAATTGTTGCCCTTTACAAACAAAATCACAACTCTGTTAGAAAAAAAGAAGAATTTTTTCAAATATTTGGACTTTTCCAGGTAGATGTATACCTCCCCTGAAATCGAATAGAAATAATACAGTTCCAAGAACATCAGTTTCAGAGTTTGAAGACCTGGGTTCAAATCCCGATTCAGTTATTTACTACCTATTAGATCTTGGGCAAGTCCCTTCCTACCTTTGGGTCTTAGGTTCTTTCTTTCTTTTTTTTTTGAGGGCAATTGGGGCTAAGTGACTTGGCCAAAGTCACACAGCTAGGAAGTGTGTCAAGTGTCTGAGGCTGGATTTGAACTCAGGTCCTCTTAGTTTCTTTATTTATAAAATGGAGGGGGGTGGGAGCAGAGAGGAAATAGAATAGATAAACTAGATTAGAGATTCTCATTTTTTTTACTTGCACCCCTTTCAACAAAAACAATGAGTTGTGAACCCTCAGAGTAATTTAATAGGCTGCTTATAATATTCTTTGCTGCTTAAGGAGCCATTATATAATTTTTAGCATGAACCCCTTGACCACCATCACAAGACCTCAAGGTTTTCTCAAACCACTCACTGTACAGGAACCACTGATCCGGATGATCTCTGATGTTTTGGGGGAATGAGGGAAACTAATATTCATTTGTAAAATCCAAATTTAGTTCTATGAATAGCTAAAATGTTCTTATAACCTCATAGTTACTGCCCTAGGCAGTGTCAGTATCACAGCATTGCAATTTACTTTTACAATCCTACCTTGTGCAAGTTGTAAAACTATATTAATATTTTCAAAGTCCTTTAAAGGTATTTGAATGGTCTCTACTCAAGGAATAGCTGCATCTTCTGAGCCTATTCCCAAATGCCTTCAAAAAATGAGTTTATACTGTGTGCACGTACCACTTATTGGTTACAAACACATACCTATTCCATGTAAGTATATGTCTCTATGTACATACATAAATATGTGTACACACATATGTAGTACTTTATATGTAATCTCATTTGGTCTTCTCAATAAGTTCTTATATAGATATCACTATTGCTGCTATCACCATTTAACAAAAATAAAACTGAGTTTGGTGGTTCATCAGTGGTCTCAAACTAATAAGAGGCTGAACCAGGATGTAAATAGTCCATTTCCATCTCCAAGCCTAGTCTTCTTTCATTATAAAACAATGCCCTAATACTGGAAACCAAGGATTGCTTCTATGACTTACATCTTAGATGAAAGACAGAGCTGTGAGTGCCTTTTATTAGCTTGTTGAAAGGCATATTGAAACCATTATAATGGCTCTGAAGGGGGTTATCTGACTATTGAATTGGTTCCAGGCAGACATGTAGGACCAACTAAAATTGGAGAAACAGCTTTGTGAAGGTAATGGCAGAGATCCTCTGAGGAGCCTTTGGTTGACGGGAATCTATAACAACCTTCTTAGCAAAAGGGTGATGGATTCAAGACATAGAATAAGACATATACTTTTGAATATAACCAATGTGGGGAATAGTTTTACTTGACTCTGCATTTTTGATGTAGGATTTTTGTTCTTTTTTGTTTTGTTTTGTTTTTCAGTTGGTGAAGGGGGTTGGAGGATGAGAAAATAAGTGCTTATTATTTTTTATTAAAAGATCCTATGGTTTTCCTCCCTCGGGAGGGTAGATTTCTCCTGAGCTCTTAGCTTAAAAATAAGAACAAAATGTCAATAAATAAACTTTCCAATACAAGACATACTATAGAACTGACAATTACAGAATGCAAGTCTTATCAGATTTAAAAAAGCATAAACGACTTTGTACTTAATGGGTGAGGATTTAGCAAAGGCTATTGCAAACACCTGTATCATTATATTTACAGAACAGCTTGGTTTTTGAATAATTGATAGTTTCTTTTCCTACATTGATAGAAGCAATGGGTGGAGATGGAAGAAATGGAAAGAGAGACGAATTTCAGCTTAATATGAAGAAAACTTTTCTAGAAATTATAGCTGTCCTAAAATAGAACAGAAAGTAGCAAGTTATTCTTTATTGTGGGTCTTCAAGCAATGACCACTTTTTTTTTGCCTTTTGGAGGGCAATTGGAGTTAAGTAACTTGCCCAAGGTCACACGGCTAGGATTTTGTTTGTGTGTGCGTTAAGTGTCTGAGGTAGGACCTGAACTCAGGTCCTTCTGACTCCAGGGCTGACGCTCTACTCACTGCGCCACCTAGCTGCGCCAAGCACTGACCACTTTAAGGGATATCATGTAGTGTATCCTTGTAAATTTAGGGCTTGGTTAGATGATGGATTAGATCTTTTCCAGTTCTGAAATTCTATGATTTCAAGTAGGTATTTTTTTTAATTTTTATTTATTTTTAGCTTTCAACATTCACTTTCATAAGATTTTGAGTTCTAAATTTTCCCCTTCCCTCACCTCTCCTTTCCCCCAGATGGCATAAAATCTGATATAGGCTGTACACATACAATCATATTAAACATATTTCCTCGTTAGGTTGTGAAAGAGTCAGAACAAAAGGAAAACCACAAGTAAGAAAAAAAAAACAAAGAAAAAAAGAGAAAATAGTATGCTTTGATCTGCATTCAAACTCCATAGTTCTTTTTCTGAATGTGGATAACATTTTCCATCATGAGTCTTTTAGAACTGACTTAGACCACATTGCTGAAAAGAGCTAAATCTATCAAAGTCGGTCATTGCACAATGTTGCTATTACTGTGTACAATGTTGTCCTGGTTCTGTTCACTTCATTCCGCATGCCTTCATGTAAGTCTTTCCAGGTCTAAATAGACATCTTGACATTTATCTAATACCCAATTTCAAGAGGGTTGTGAAGGGGCTTTAGAGTTGACAGAGGGATGGGAATATTTGCAAGGTCAGATGATTGGACCAGGAAGAAAAAAAACAGTTAAACACATTATTTAAGGCATTTTGTCTTGGGAAAAGAGGGAATGTGAGTCATATTTATTTGTATTATAGTTTAAAGGAGAACGAAAAACTGAGGAACACTTGACCCTAGTTGGTAAACTTAGAGGTGAATCTGAGGACTCTTGCTCTCCCTAATTCTCTGAAGAGTTTGAAAGTAAGCTGAGAAGGTCTTGTTTGCTTGCTCTCTCTATCTCTGTCTCACTCTGTGTGACTCTGTCTCTGTCTCTGTCTCTTTCTCTCTCTGGCCATCTCCCTCTCTCCTTTCTCTCTCTCTCCTCTTCCGTCTCTCTCCCTCTCTGATAGGAGTTTCTTATCCCACAAGAATATTCCTATAGATTTGAGGGAAAGTATGTTTACTGATCTTGTATACCTTGCCACAGACAATTTCCTTTTAAATTGTGACTCCACATCTGTTCCCCCTTCTCCATTTGTATATGTGAACCTCAAATGGTATTATCTTATGAACCTCAATTGATTGTTTCAATTGGAGCATATAAAAAAAGAAGTTAGGTGAGGTGAAAACTAAGTTCCCTTCTAGTACTAAATCTTATGAACTCTCATGGGTTTTCCAGTGGGAAAACAAAAGGAATGTAAAATTATTAATACAAAAAAGGATATTAATTACCTTGGGAGAAGCTTAATTTAAAGACAAATGAGAGCCAATTTTCACCAATAATCATAAATTAGCTCAAGTTATTCAAAATAACAAATTTAGACATGTAGTAAATTCAGAGGCTATGTGATCCAAATCATACCTGAACAAAAATTTCCTCTATATCATATCCAACAAATGGTCTAAAAGTCTTTGAATACCTCTATTGAAAGTATACCCACTCCCTTCTGAGAAAACCTGCTTCACTTTTGCAAGGCTCTAACTATTAGGAATTTTTCTTATATCAAATCTAAATTGGCCTCTTTGAGACCTCTTTCAACAGCTCCTATGGGAGTCAAATAGAACAAATTTAATCCTTCTGGCTATATGATAGAGCTAAATATACTTACAGACCACTATCCTCTATCTCCTAAGTTTTGTCTTCTCCAGGGTAAATATACCCAGTTCTTCGATATGTCATCATGTAGCATGATCTTGAGACCCTTCACAACAATAATTGTCCTTATTTGAACATTACCTGGCTTACCCATGTCCTTCCTAAAATGTAGCATCTAGGGCGGCTAGGTGGCGCAGTGAATAGAGCGCCGGCCCTGGAATCAGAAGGACCTGAGTTCGGAGCCGGCCTCCAACACCTAATTCGCACAAACAAAAACCTAGCCGTGTAACCTTGGGCAAGTTACTTAACCCCAATTGCCCTAAAGGGGCGGCTAGGTGGCGCAGTGAGTAAGAGCGCCGGCCTCGGAGTTTGGATGACCCGAGATCAGATCCGGCCTCAGAAAATGAGCACCCACGCATAAATCAAATGACTAGCCGTGTAACCTTGAGCAAGTTACTTAACCCCAATTGCTTTAAAAAAAAAAAATGTAGCATCTAGAAATGAACATGATACTTCAG
Source organism: Gymnobelideus leadbeateri (assembly GCA_011680675.1). Taxonomy (NCBI): domain Eukaryota; kingdom Metazoa; phylum Chordata; class Mammalia; order Diprotodontia; family Petauridae; genus Gymnobelideus; species Gymnobelideus leadbeateri. The sequence continues at coordinate 286,830 of WOXC01009347.1, read as the reverse complement.
ATGGAATCTGACTTGTGCAAAATATAGCAAAACTATTACTTCCTTATCCTGGATATTTTGCCTTCTTTAATATGGTGTGCAAGATCACATTATCCTTTATGCCTGCAGTGTCATACTGTTGATCAACATTGAGCTTACAATCCATGAAAAATCCAAATCTGATTTTCAGATGAAATGCTATGTATTGAAGTTTACTCTATCTTGTCCTTATAAAGTTGACTTTTTGAATCCAAGTATAAAACTTCACATTTATCCCAAGCTAATTTCATAAAATTAGATTCAGCATAATGCTCTAGACTGATAAAAAAAATTGGATTCTGATTTTCATCTTTAAATTTGACAAGGGTTCTATTTATCTATTTAATGGTTTTTATCCAAGCCTTTAATAAAAATGTTAAGTAGCATAGAACTGAGTTCACATCTCTGGGCAATACACTAAAGACCTTATGCAAGGTTTGGTTTTACCAAACCATTAAAATAGCTTTCCATATGGCCATTTGACCTGTTTCTATTCTATCTGCAAGAAGAACATGTGGGATTTTGGCAAGTACTTGGCTAAAAACTTGACAAACTAAATCTATAGCATTCCCTCAATCAACCAACTTAAGGTTTATTGTAGAAAAAAGAAAAAGATTTAAGTTTAAGTCTAGCCTGATCCATTTTTTAAGCCATGGAAGAACTTTGTAATTAATATTTTTACTGTCCCTTTAATAACATATTCTAGAATTGTGTCAGGAATTGAAGTCAAGTTCACTGACCTATATTATGCAGATTCCATTCTCTTTTCTTTTTGTGAAAATCAGAACATTTTTCTTCTCTAGGTTCCCTCCTCATTCTCCATGTTTTTTTTTCCAAAATAACTGACCATAGCTTAATTGTAATACCTGCCAATTCTTTCAGTACCCTAAGATGTAATTCATCTGAGACTGGGTGACAAATTCATTCAGGGTGGCTATGTATTTTCTTAGTATCCTCAAATTTATCTTGAATATGAACCATTTTTGGTTTTTGTCCTTTCCAAGTCAGAAAATCTTTCTCCTTGTCAAAATAAGACTTAAGTAGTTCTCCCTTTTCTCCATCATTGCTTATCTTTATTTCATCCAATTCAAGCAGTGGTCCTATCCATTATTTTGTGTTCTTCTCCCCCCAATATAGCTAAAACAAGCAAATAATCCTTGACTTTTCTTGCCAACCTCACTTAATTCTGGGTTTAGCCTTCTTGATACTTCTCCGAGGACTTTGAGGATCCTTATTTCCATCATCTAGGCATGTTCTTAAAATTTAAGTTAGTTGATGAATTCCCTGAATATCCACTATATCTATGATTCTCTGATTCTGCAAATTTGCCACTGTTCACTACCATTTTGTTTGGAGTAATGCACTAAATTAAATCCCTTGTAAGTATTCCAAAAGATGTAAATGATTCAATTAATATCAAAACACTTCAAGCAAAATTTTAAAACATCCCAGAACATTTTAAAATGGAATGTCATCCTTGGAAGACTTTGTTGTATTACCTACTCTTGGCTGAAAATATTAAAATTTACTTTAAAAAAAATTTACAGTAAGTAACCTCTCTATCCCCCAAGCTAGAAACTATGTCACTAAAAAACCATGGGATAAGGGGCCATATAGGATGGCAAAACCAGATGCAATCCAACTCATAATAAGAACCCATCATATTTAAAAAAAATATAGCAGATTGCCACTTCAAGAGAATATATTCTACAGGTCCTATACAAAGGGTATGGGTTCTTAAAGTAGTGTCTTAGTACTTTTCTTAATGTCTAGAAAGCTTCTGTTTAATGTGATTGGTTTCCTTTGTAATCCGTGAATTTTATTTTGTGAATTTAAAAATATTATTCTGAGAGGGGCTATATATGTGTTTCACCAGACTGCTTAAGGGGTCCATGTCATCAGTAAGGTTAAACTCTCCTGGCATAGGGAAATCCTACTGTACTTAGGTAGCAAGATAACATAGTGGATAGAGGACTGGAGTTAGTCAGGAACCCTCAGTTCAAATCTTGTCTCAGAATGTAGCTGCTGTGTGACACAAGACAAGTTACTTACCCTTTCTCAGTCTACGTATTCTCATCTGTATATTGGGATAATAATAGTATGTATTTCACAGGGTTGTTGTGAGGATCAAATGAGACAGTATATGTAAAGTGCTCTATAAAAGAATTGATTCCAATTTATAAGACGTAGAGCCATTCCCCAGTAGATAATTGGGCAAAGTATCTGAAGAGGTAGTTTTCAAAGAAAGAAATGCAAGCTATCAAAAACAATATGAAAACGAGCTCTAAATCACTAATAATTAGGGAAATGCAAATCAAAACAACTTTGAGGTTCCACTTCAGACTCATTAGACTGGCAAAGATGACAAAAGAGAAAAATGATAAATGTTGAAGGGGCTATGGGGAAATAGGCACATTAGTGCACTTTTTGTGGATCTGAGAACTGGTCTAGTCATTCTGAAAAGCAATATGGAACTTTGGCCAAAAAAATTACCAAACTCTGCTTGCTTTTTGATCTAGCAATACCACTGTTAGGCCTATGCCACAAAGAAATCAAAGAAAGAAGAAATATATATGCAAAATATTAATTAATTCAAAAGGACCTATATATGCAAAATATTAATAGTATCCCTTAGTAGCCAAAAGTTGACATCTAAGGCCAGGGAAGAGTGGGTGGAGTGGGAGGTGTTCTCCTATTAGAGAAGGGCTAAGCAAATTATTTCATATGAACATAATAGAATACTGTACCATAAGAAATGACAAAATTCATGATTTCAGAGTTAATTGGAAGAACTCTATAAACCAGTGCACAGCAAAGTGACCAAGATTAGAACAACTTATATAATGATCATATTATAAATAAAGAAAGACAACTTTGGAAGACAGCAATGAAGTGATAAACCACATAGTGCAGAAGACTGAAGATGAAACACACCACTCCTTGCCAGAAAGGTGATGAACTTCAAATGCAGAAAGTGACGTGCATTTTCTGGTATGCCCAATGTGGGAATTTGTTTTGCTGGTTCATGTATGTTTGTAAAGAGGATTTTATTTATTTATTTATTTTAAATTTAATCAATTGGATGGGGGCAGTAGGAATCATGAATTATAAAACTGACAAGAAAAAATGCTAAAGGTTAGCTGTTGATTTAAAAAAAAAAAGGAAAGGCAAAAGATGAGAAAACAAGGAAGCATGTTGCCTCCTTTTTTTTTTTTGTTTGTGTCTCCACCTCCCATCTCTCTACTGTTCCTCACAAAGGTAGGGAAATTGGATAGGCCGATACTGGGTTTAACCCCGGAGATACTGAACAGATCTTGCCTAAACTAGGGAGGTTGCTTTGAATGGAACAAAACTAAGGTTAACAGACTAATTAGAAAAGGGGTCTGCTCACAAGGGTGCTTAATGAATTCATGTTCATTGATTGATTGAAGCTGGTCTTGAGAGCTTAATTGAAGTGGTAAGTCAAGCTATGGCAGCTGTTTATAGCACCAAATAAAGCAGGGTCCCAGGCACAATTTCAATACTCTTTTTTTTATATTTATCTTTTTTTCCCCTTTCAGAATCCTCTCCTTGTGTCCCCCAGAGGGTCAGGGCATTTATAGTGCCTCTACTCTCACAGTCCAAAGTCCCCAACTCCACCCAAGCCTGCTTTCCCTTCTGAAAAACAAAATTCCTTTCTTTACCTCAAACTCCAAATTCTTGAGTCAAGATTAACTGACTAAAGTAATTCATATTAAGGGATAAATGAGGCTTATCATTTCCCGAGGCCAATGATATTTTTAATGAACTTTTTAATTTGTGGAGATAATTTAATCATCAGATCACAGATTTAGAGTTGAAAAGTGCTTGAGGTCATCTATGAATCTTCCTGTGACTCTTCACTGTGTCTGGCTATTAACATCTCTTTGGGTAGACCTCACACTTATCTAATTTGCCAGGAAGTTAAGAGCATATTTTCACATAGCACTTTATAGTGAGATAAAGATAACCTAGGCTCTTGAAAACTTCCTGGAGAGCATGGTCCTTGACAGATCCTATTGAGCTAGAAAAGCTTCATATTAATGACTTCTCACAGGGCCAGCCTCACTACATTTGACTGACTCATTAGTAGGTGTATCGAAGATGAGTGTCTTTTTAAGCCACAGCAACTCTGAAATATTAGCTACTAAGTCTTTGAGGGGTCATGATGAGCACTGGCTAGAAAGATCACCCACACAAAGAAAATCACAGATCTTGTAGGTATTGAAGCATTTTTGATTTATAAAATGCTGGGGCAACTAGGTTAGTCTCTAAGAGGATAGAGCATGAGGCCTGAAGTAAAGAAGACCTTAGTTCAAATACAGTCTCAGATGCTTCTTAGCTGTGTGACCCTGAGCAAGTCACTTAACCTTTTTCTGCTTCAGTTTCCTCAACGATACAATGGGGATAATGATAGCACCTACATTCCAGGGTTGTTGGGAAGATCAAATGAGATAACTGTAAAGCACTTAACCCAATGCCTGGCATATAGTAAGAGCTATATCAATGTTAGTTATTATTATTATTTTATCAGAACCATCTTGCAAGATAGCTAGTGTAATTATCCCTATGATACAGAGGAAGAAGCTAGGGCTCCAAGAAATGAAATGGAGTGGGCTCCATGGGACAGGAACCCAGTCTTCTAGCTCCAAATTCCATCCTCTTTCTATTCTCCTAGACAATCTATTTTTTTTCTTTTTGCCTTCTCCCTCTTATCCCTCCAGATGAGTGAAATGCATTCACTTAGCTTTATGGTCATACCCTCTTCACTCCTCCCGTTCTTCCCATTTGCAATTGAAGCCTAATGAAAACCAAGGCAATCATCACCTGGGGAAGAGAGTGGCAGGTTGGCTGAGCACACTGTAAACATGAATCACAAATAGCCTATGTATATCAATTATGAATTAGTGGATGCTGAGGCCCTTCTCTATGTGCCCTTCTTGTGAATGCCTTTGTTCTTCCCTGTCTTCTCCTTAATCCAAGTAAGAAATGTTCATCTGAGGACAGAATCTGGACCACTGGGTTTACTGAATCATTTGCTTTATCTCGACTCTGAACTATTTCTCTTTTGGAAAAGAAAATGAGAACAGGAAACTGTGAGGGAGGTCAGAATTATAGAAAACCCTAGGAAGACTGTTTAGAAACAAAATGATTTAGCAGAGTAAAACTCCCCAAGGAAGATAGAGAATGAAACCATGATTACTATTGTTTATTTTAAGAAACATCATTCTTGGACATGATCTCTCTCTTCAGAGTATTTTCAGGTCATTACAGAGAAATCTTTCTAGTGCAAACTAGATAGTTCTGTTTTTGTTTTTTTCCCATGGCTAAACCCTGGACCAGGGTTACGGACTATAAACAAGGAAGAACAATTACTACATTCACTAAATAAGGGTCCCTTTATAATTTATTGTTGAGTCCTTTCAGTCATGTCCAACTCCTTGTGAACACATTTAGGGTTTTCTTAGCAAAGATACTGGAGTAGTTTGCCATTCCTTCTCCCACTCATTTTAGAGATGAGGAAATTGAAGCAAATAGGGTTAAGTGACTTGCCTAGGGTCACAAAGCTAGTGTCTGATGCCAGAACTGAACTCTTAAAGATGAGTCTTCCTGACTCCAGGGCCAATGCTCTACCCATTGAACAACCTATCTTTCACCCCTTAAGAGTTTTCATTCCACTGGTAAGGAAGTGGGATAGGGAGGGGGCAAAACAACATGGAAATAGATAAGAAAGTAAATACAAACCAGTTTCTGGGAGCAGAGGAGAAAGGAAAGAACTGCCTGGGTGAGTAAGGGACATCAATAAAGAAGATGGTACAAGAGTTGAGCCTTTAGGACAGTTAGAAATTCCTAGGGACATAGGTGAAGAGGGATGGGATGGTCACTCCAGGCATGAGCGACCACTTGTGTAAAGGGATGGAAGCAAAGATTTTATGTCATATATGGGGAATAGCAAGTCATCCTATTTAACCATAATGTAGCATGTGGGAGTGAGTGAGAATAACATGTAATAGTCTAGAAAGATAGTTTTGAAGCTGATTGTGAAAGGCTTCAAATAGCAGAGGAGTGAGTTTTTATAAATTTTAGTAATATGAAAATGTTGACTGAGTTGGGTGCCTGTAAGGAAATGTAGATGTGAAACTCACCAATACTTTCTTTCTATAAGATGTTAAAGACAACATTGTTCAAGTAATAAGTCATCTTTAGTCCAATGAAAATATTGATTACTTTTAAAAATGGAAAGTGAATACAACCCTTAATTAATGAATTTGCTAATAATTCTTCCTCTTTAGTCTTAATATATCTATACTAAAAATAGTTATAGATTGACACATGGTTTATGTATTTTGTTTGAGTAAAGTTACACAATTTGTGTTTAGATACCTACCTACCCATATCCCCCTTTCTTTAGTCAGGGAAATTATTTGTGGAGAAGTGGTAGAAGTGGTAGGAGCTTAATTTGCTTTTATAATTATAATTAGCAAAGTCATGATTGCCCTTCTGCTTGTCAATTAATATCCAGTGGCATGAAAGTAAAATATAGGTAACATCAATACATGCTTATGGGATTTATTACTCCCAAATAATGGTTTTTAAAAGGTCAATGCCATTAATGGGCCTGGTCTATGGTTTCTACTAGATAAGCTTAGAACAAAATCAAAAGAAATGATTAGTCAGGTTAAAGTTGATGGTATAATGTTGGAAATGTTATTCATCAACAAAAGATTATATTAGGTTTCTATATGAATGGAATTATAAAAACAAAAAGGACCTTAAAGGTTACCTATAGTCCCATGCCATCATTTCATAGATCAAGAAAACTGAGTCCCAGAGGCATGATGTGATTTGCCCATAATCACATTGCTAAGTTGTTTATAAAGTGGAACACTGGAAAACTATTTAACCTCACTAATCAAAGAACTATAAAGTTAAAATATTTGAGATTCTCTTTTATACCCATAAAATTCACAAAGACAATTTAAGGCACTCTGTTGGTAGCGCACACACACACACACACACTTACATACATATATGTATGCATATGTCCATCTTTATGTACACATGTACATGTATATATATACATGTATATAAATATTTGTGTACAGTAGTATACCTAGCTGCCATACTACATATAAAAGATGTTGACAAGAATCAGGAATCACCACATTGATTTGTTATTTGGGGTTTATTCCCCTCTCATATGGATATATGAGAGGGGAATAGCCACGGATGACATATTCAATGTACTGAAGTCATATGTCTTCTCTCTATATAATGTCTTTCTCTATTATAAAAACCTTCAAATGTAGAGACAGAAAAATGAACAATGAGGTTTCTAGAGCATAGGAAAGGAAGTCCATCAATTTTGAGACTATGCATGCTTCAGTCTTAACCTAAGTAATTTTTCTCAGGGCCATAAGAACTATTGCAAAAACTTGGTGAGAGCAATCTGCTAGTAACAGTTTCCTGGGAACTAAGAGTAGAACACACACTAATCTATCACATGGTAATTAGGTAGGGTGGTCCATCTTAGAGAGGTGCATTGTCACCTCCCAGGTGAGAAGTAATGGATAGGAGAAAGGCAGCTGGCTAAAACCCCTAATCAGATTGCTCTGGTCATAGCCCACTTATGATAGAGTAAGACTATCAGCTGGATGCCTTCAATTATAAGCTTTGCCATTTACTATCTGTCTGAACTAAGACAAGTCATGACCTTTCTGGGCCTCAGTTTCCCTTTTGGTAAATTGGTAGAGTTGACCTAGATGATGTAGTTTTTTTCAAAGACCCCTTTGCTCCACCCTCTTTTCAGCAGTCAATCCTGCCTCAGCTTTCTTATATTTTGGAATTTTGTCACCTCTCCCCATGACTAATGCAGTCACCTCCTGATTAGTATCCCCAATTCCTGCAACTCTCTTTCCAATTCATCTTTCACACAGCTGCCAACTAGATAAGACAATGGGACTCCCCAGCTTCCTTCAACAATGAGTTCAAGGTTCAACTCCTATACATAGGAAGCTTATCTTGGTCCTGCTATTTCCTAATGATTTCCCTTCCCCCTGTCCTGCTTAATTAGACCCAACCAGGAAGAACAACCGTGATAATTCTCTATGAGAAAGCCCTCATTGCACTTGTATGGTGTTTACTCATGCTCCTTGAAAGCTGGAACTGTTTGCTTTTGTCTTGGTTTCACCAATGCACAGCCCAGTCCCTGGTACATATTGTGGTCTTAATAAACATTTTGAATGAATTGTATGTTCAGCTCCACACCATTCTTTAGTGATCTTCTGTTGCTGTGATCTCCACGATTTCATTCTCTTTATGGAAATAAGCTTCTTTTAGGAAACATTTTGAAACTCAAAAAATTATCACTTTCATAAGGCATGCACAACAGAAAAATGGCTAACCAGAGGGCAAGACTGAAAAGGAAAGTGTAGGAGAAGAGAAAATGATAGCTTAATTATAAAAGGGAAGCTGAACTGGGACACAGGAAAAGGTTCTTCAGCTTAATAGTACTTAACACTCTTATTTTCTCCTAGAGAGAACATACTGCAGTGTGGTATTTTGTATAATGTTTCATTCTCTAAAATTATATCTTACTTTTGTCAACTCAGTGTCAGCGGAACCAAACCTTTGTGTGTGGCTTTGGTTCTGACTAAACCTACTGCAGGGAAGGAGGAGGCAGAGGGAGGGATAAGTCTGCTGGAATGGAACAGGATGCTAACCTCATCACATTAGGCAGGACTTTTGTGGGCCAGGCTACTATAACTTTGGAAAGCTTTCTTCACTTTTTTTCATGAGGCCATTTAACTGATTTATTACTGCAAGTGAGTGTTATATAAGAACTGCAAATGGTAACTGAGGAAATATATTCTGAAGAAGAAAAACTTAGGGAAGATATACATAAGAAACACTTAAAAATGGACAAGGGATTAGACTCATTCTATAGGGTGTCCCTAAAGACTGGACACATAGGAAATCTCATTAACTATGCATATTTCCAAGACATGAAAGGAATGAAATTTTCAATAACATTTTATTTAATTAGCATAAATGAGATTTCATAGGAAGACATAGGAGACACATAGGAAATCTCATTAACTTTAATTTAATTAATCTCATTAATACGGAAAATAGTTCCCAATAGCTAATGAAAGCTTTTATTCCACATGAAATTGTCATGGCTAAAATTTATGCTAATTAAATAAAATGTGTTGAAATTTTCATTCATTTCATTTCTTGAAAATATGCATAATTTATGAGATTTCCTATATGTCCAGACTTTAGGGACACCTAAAGGTCATGATTAGGAGCAATGGATGAGAGGGAGGGGAATTTTGGATCAATATTAAGTAAAACTTAACCATAGAACTGGTCAATATGAGATAGGATGCCTGACAATGTTCTAAATCTGTCGTCACCAGAGTTTAATTTTTAATATTTAAACCAAGGTTGGATATTCACTTGCTGGAGATGTTCTAGAGGGTATTTGCTCAGACAATGGGTTGGCTTAGATGACCTTCCAGTGGTATTTGAAATCTCAGATTCCAGGAAGTCTGTCCTTCCTTTCAATTTTTGTGACTTGAAGGCTGTTGGCCATAGCACAACTGAAAGGGAAGAAAATCCTTCTTAGGCATGTATGTAGCCTGGGTCCTCCCAGGTTTAATGACTTCACATACCATTGCTATGAGTATATGCATGCATGTTGGATTGATAAGTATGGAGTGAGAGAACAAGGAAGCCTCAAAGCAGATATTATAATATGAAAGAGCATAATAAGTAAGGCTTCAGTGCATGGTATTTTTCCTCCAAAGGTTAAAAGGGAAATGAGCAAATTATTACAATGTCTTTTACATTTACACAATATACAAGGCAATTAAAGGACTAAAACTATACACATTGACTTTAATATACTAGTGAAAATTTATAACATAAGAAGAATGGAACTTTTAATATAATAATGGAAAAATAATACTCAGGTTACAAAATATAGAATATTATATTTTAAAATATAATATTGTTGTCAGAACATAATACTAGCATTGTATTCCCAAGTCAAAGGTCAAGCCACTTAAATCTAAGTTTAAAAACAAAATCTTCCATCTATTATCATTGGTTTTACACAATCTGCTTCAAAAAATTCTTATTCCAGTGCCTCATATTGATGTGACCTTGGATTGTCAAAAGTCTTGCCAGTGGAGCACAAACTCTCATAGGTTCTACCACACCAGAAGGGTTTCAAGGAAGATACCAGTCACAAATGGTGTCTGCTTTCTTAGGACCAGCCTGGCTCGTGACAGAGATGCTCATCAGCAGTAAACTGGCAGTTTAGTCATGAATTATTTGGCCATGGCAACACACACACACACACATACACACACACACATACACACAAACCAAACAAAAACCCCATAAATATAAGATCCTAAGACCTGTCCAACCTCCTTCTGCTTCTGAAAATGACTGTGGGAAAGGGCACATTTCACACTAAGAATCACATAGCTTTTAGGCAATCTAGAAACATTAATTAAACTACCGATATTCTAAAAGTAAGAGTCTTGTCCAATGATCACCAAGTGCACATAAATACAGAAGGAACTGAATCAAATATATCTTGACATTCTCACTACAAACAAATCAAGAAAACAGAAACTAAATGGAAGAATGGCGCAGAAGTACCTAGGAGAGGTAAATAAAGGAGTTGATCACAAATCAGTTCATGGATGCTTCTCACTACTTCAGCTCTGAATGGTGAAAGTTCCTTTTCTGTAGGGCCTTATTGAGTTAGTGGAAGGCTGCACCCAGCTATCACCTGGGGATGGAACAAGACCATATGTAGCAAAAATGGTTTTTAGGCAATGCAACTGATTTCCCTGTGAGCAGTGGATACTGCCATCATGGGAACTTTAGTGTAGCTGGCTGGCTCAGGGAAGGTTGAAGAGCAAGCACATTTGGATTAATTCTGGGGAACAAATGACAAGAGGGAGAAATAAGGTTATTGTCTAATGGGCTGTCTTTTTACCCCTTTTTAAATGAAAGAAACACCTTAATTTTTCTCACAAGATGGTGTGGAGAGAGATAGAGTGACACTTGAGAAATGTAATTGTTTTCTCATTGTGTTATATCAAGGGGCGTTTTTTGTTTTTTGTTTTTTTTTGGTTAAGTAAAAATTGCCTGTAAAAGGGGGAAAAATCTGTATCACTTCATAGTCCTCTAATATTGTGCTTAAATAACATATAGCTAATTGCAAAAAGACCACCATAAAAATAATAGCTTATATGACAATGTCTATTTCAGGGGATGAAGAGGTAAAGAAATTAAACAAAGATCTTAATGAGACCTTTCAAATTAATGAAGAATGCCAAGCATCCAGACTGTGATATTCAAATGAATGGACAACCTATAGAACTCATTAGCATATGTATTTGAAAAGAAATTACAATGCATTGGGGCCAGAACTGAAGAGAGAAAGGAGACTAGATTCCCATCAGGAAATTGTAAAATTATTTTTAATGACCCCAAACTTCTCTCTGAAATAAAGACACATCTTTCTTTTTCTCATACCAATACTCTTCCTGTACAGACTGTGACTCATGGAACATGATGGTCTATGAACTGAAGTTAAGGACTATCCAGAGAGCAATGGAGAGGTATATGGTGGGTATGAACAGGGTGCAGTGTTTGACAAACAGGAATTACATAGGAGAAGTGATGTAATTTTTTAAATAGAAGAAAAAAGACTGATCACATGACAAGAATGAGCGGTAGACAGCCTCTATGCTCCATTGATATTTTCACAGTCAAGCAAAAGTTTAAGTGAATAAACATCAGAGATGGGATAGACTAGGTTACAATTTTATGAGCTTCAAAAGGTTGAAAGAACCATCAGAGGTCCCCTTAACAATGAAACTAATACAGACAATATCTGAATCTGATGAGACACCAGAACTGATGATCATTTTTCAATGCATCCTGTAGCAAAGGAGCCACTTGGTCACACCCAGAAGTTAACTTGGGATTCTATAAAATAGAAAAAGGATTCTCAAGGCTAGGGGGTATTCCTAGGACACACATATTCTCCCTGTGTTTGTGTCAATACTTTTTACTTTAGATTTGAGCTCATACTCTCCAGGGACTTTGTATATGTACAGGAGAGAGAGTATACTCTGAATTGGGGTGGGTTGGGGTAATATTTTATACCTGCCACTTTCAGTTTGAGACTATTGTCCCCAGGGATTGAATATGTGTAGAAAAAAGAATGTATTCTGGTTTAAGTGGATATTTTATTAACTTCTGTCATTGCCATATTGTCTTAGTAAAGAGCTCTTTATAAAAGCTAATTGATATCTACAAACTGATATGGGGTAGGTGTTAACTGGTTAAATGATACTGGAGGCTCATGAGTACTAATACCAGATTCCCCTTAACTTTCAGAGTTAGCTCTAGAATCCTGAGAAGTGAAGTAATAAGGAGCCTCTGGGGGAACCAACATGTGAGTGCAAATAGGTATTGGGAGAATCAGTCAAGAAAGTATACTACATTGTATAAATGGTCACCTTCCACTTTAGCATGACCTTGACAGTATTCTTCAAAGTCTTACCTAAAGGATCGCTAAGTTTGTTCCTACTAATATACTCCCTTTGACAGTATTTCCTGGAAATATCAAGGAGAAGACAGAACATCTTTCTGGAATATTGACATTCTTCTTTCTTCACCTCTGCTCCTCCTTCCTAACTTTCTCAGTGCTCTTAAGGTTTCAGAATAAATGAGGAAAGACTACATCTTCCAAAAAGTTGGGGAAACTTACATGATGTTTTTGATGGTGATTTGGGGTTTTTTCTCAAATGAACAGAATTGGTTGCCATGAAATGAATTAGATGGAGGTCAAAGGTCCAAAAGTAAATATTAATTTCATGGTTCAAGCAAATTTACCAAGAAGAAAGAGGATGGCAGATGATTCATGTATTGACACTGGGAAAAACAATAAGGGATTAATGAAAGATGAGGTTTGAGGAAAACTGCAAGTTTAGAGTAGGAAGATGAGTTTATGAGTAGATAAACAATAACTGAAAAAAAATTAGAAAGGGAAAGGAGATTGGGTGAATTTAAGAAAAAAAGAAGTAAACACTGTGGGCTCCCTGAAGAGAAAGCTATACTCTCCAAATACCTGTCTTATCTTGTACAGCCCTGGGAACTCAGAAAATATGAAATGAAGATAAAGAAAAAACATCCTATGGCTAAGCCCTGTCAGGGCCCACTTCTGCAGGTATTCTCAAACAAAAGCCCTATCAAATCCATTAGAAATTGTGCTTGAAAAAGAATTCAAAATCAGTCTTTTTCACAAAAACCAACAGGGAAAATAAAGAACAAACATTTCAAAAAGTAAGGCATTATGGCAGCAACCCTAATCTTCTTTGTCCTTTATGCCTGTGTGGACTCTGAGATATTAGTGTCTAGTGATTTGGTTTTGTTTTTTTTTTTTTTTTTACTCCTCCTTATGGCGACATGCCAATGGGTTTTGACTGTCTCTAAACCACAAAAACCCAGCAGGAAAAATGTAAAATAAAAATTACCTCTAACATCATGAGGCAGTTGCTAATTATTTTGAAGGATTTTCTACATAAAGAAAAAATATTCCATTTTCCATAACAATATAAGAAATGAGGCTTAAGGAAATATTAGCAAAAGGATTCTTGAATATTAGCAATCTTTGACAAGAAAGCACATCCCCACTGCAAAATTACTTTAAATTCTCTCTTAGAAAGTGAGTTGGCAACTGATTGCTCAAATTTTCAAATGACTCTCTCCTCTCATGGATTTGGATTTTTCAATGCATGCAGATCATAACCCATCAATAATTGAGTCTGCTGTGTAACTAACTGCCTATGTCCTTCCACAAATTTGACCCAGGGAATCCACCCAAGGTATTGGGCATTTCCTCAATTTCTCCTGATGGAGGTTTTCCTGCTGGTATAGGTCTTTCCAGAGCTTGCATCTCATTTCCACAGACTTTGAGTAATTATGGTCAATTCCACATCATGAAAACATGCCATGAAAAGGCTTTGGAGGAGGACTTTAGAGGAGAATATTAAGTATAGGCTAAGTTTATTAGAAGTTGTGAGAAGTTATAAACCTTCCCTGGGCAGGAACTTGGTATATGAGACAAATTAAATTTTTAAAAGTTACTACAATGTTAGACATTGCTTATTCTATTCTTCATAGCTATTGTTTTGAAATGCTCCAGGCTTTTCACAGTTGCTTTGAAAGAAAATACTGATGGCACCAACATAAGCACATTAAATTCAGACAAGTTAAAATTCATTGGAATGTACACAACCAGAAAGCACCATGCCTGAATGTGTGCCTAATTTTTTGTGGAATATGTGACTAAAACATTTTTGAGCTTCTTATTCTTAAACCTCCAATGGTTCAAAGTTGACCTGCATTTCACGTTTCTCTGATAATTGGGAAAAACTCTGAAGACACTGTGAGAAATGAGGATGTCCTTTTTGTAAAATCATCATGTGATAGAAATGATCTCAATGGACAAGGCTTAAAACTACCAAGTTTAACTAAAATAATTCTATTATCAGCTTGCTTTGAGCAGAATGTTGGCAGGCCTCCTTCCTGGTGGCAATGTTAGTACAGAGTAATGGTTCGCTCCATGAACTTGTTCTAACTTGGACTCATACTGTGCTTTCTGCCCATAGGCCAAGTCTCAATCCATGTGCCAAATCTTAGCTTCATAGTTGATACTCAGAGACACATGGACTATTGAAAATTATTAAATCTACATGCAAAGAGAGGCTGATATTGTAGCTTTCCATATAGAGTGGGGGTGATAATAAGACCTATAGCAATAATCACTAATATGGTTCCATTTGTCAAAAGAAATTGGCTTTTTCATTGAGTTCTTTAGATAAGTGACTTATCTAAACCCAATGGGAAAAAAGCAAAGAAGGTGTGGAGAAGAACTTCATTTGAAAGATCGTATTTTTCTTAGTTGTTAAGGATTAGCAGCAGTATTCCATTGAAACTGACAGTTCTATTCTTAACACTTCATTAGTTTTATAAATATATTATTAGATTAATGAACTTAAACATAGTGTCAAGGACAAATTCTGATTGAGTGAGAACTGCCTTACAACACCAAGAGCATATTTCCATTTGATCATCAACTCTAAGATGTTTTTATCCAGAACAGTTTAAATAACTGTTAAAAGAGCTATTTTATATACTATAAAGTCTAACTTGCAAATGAAAAATATATTGAAAAAGTGTTCAAACTTTAAACAAACACATTCATATCACTCAAAAGGTTTTTGATAAATAAATTCATTTTATTAGATAGGCCTTTTTCTTTCTGTTATTAAACAAAGTAGTTACTATTTTCATCATTTCTTTGAACAATAACTATAACCACATTTTATTCTAAGAAATCATTTTAAATGTTATTATTAATTAGTAGATGATAATCTGTCATTTGAACAGTATATACATAGAGCTTAATTTTTTTCTACTGATCCAGCTAAAGAAACCATGATTACTATGCATTCTCTAAAGGAATGTCTAAAATTGAATTTGTTATCTTCTTCCTCTCCCAAATCTTCCCTTCTCCCCACCTTCTTTATTACTTTCAAGGATGCCACCATCCTCCCAATCACCCAGGCTCACAACTTAGGTGTCGTCTTTGCTTCCTCCCTCTTTTTCACCCCCTATGTCTAATCTGTTGCCAAGGTCTGTTGATTTTACAATTGTAACATCTCTCATTTATGCCCCCTTCTCTCTTCTAACACTTCCAACAGTCCCTGGTGCAGGCTCTCTGTCAGCTCTAGCCTGGACTGCTGTAATTGCCTTTTGGTTAGTATTTCTATCTCAAGTCTCTCTCCATTCCAGTCCATCCTGTATAGCTATCAATTGATTTTCCTATAGGGCAGGTCTGACTATTCTTTCCCCCATTCCCCAATCCTATTCAATAAACTCCAGAGGCTCAGCAGTTTATTCTGTATTTCCAGCACCATATTATCAAGTATGACTTCCATGTTAGGTGTGTCATAAAACACTACTGAAAATAGGTATTACCAGAAGAAACACAGGGAAGTAACATACTGACACTGAGAGATGGACAGCCCAGGCAATAACCCAAGAAACCAAAAGGAAAAGTAGAAAGCCTGCAGAAATTGGTAAAATCCTCTGTGGGAGACTTATGTGAAAGCATGAACAAGAATACCATAGGATCAGAAGGGTTGTAACTTGTAACAATGGAAAGAATATATATATACCAAAGAAGTCAGGACTCTTCAAAGTATAATTTCTGAATTCCAAATTTCAATTATTTTCTAAGTATTTTATCAATGAAATATACTTATAGTGCTATGTTCCAAAGCAAAAATAACATTCAATACCTTTGAAGTCAGATGAGGTGAAATGTTTTGTCAAATTTAACCAAAATTAAATTTCATAAGACTAATGAAATCAAACAAAAATCATTGCCATTCTCATATGAGCTCTTTGAGGGCAGAAACTGTTTTTTACCTTTTTTTGTATCCCTAGTGCTTAGCACAGTGCCTGACAGACACATAGTAGTCATGTGATAAATGCTTACTGACTGACTGATGCAGATTTATATTTTTTAATTATTCATTAAAGTCAGGTTTTTCAGAGTATCCACTGTTATCATTATATTTCACGTTAAAATAATACTTTAGGTTTTTAAAACACATTTCTTACAATGGCCTTGTGAAAGAAAATGATAGTGTAAGCATCATTATCCCTATTTTATATATAAACAACTGGAAATCAGAGAGGTCAAGTGACTTGTCCAGAGTCACATAGCTAATAAAGATCAGAGCTAGAATTCAAACCCAGATTTTCTGACTGCAAGATGAGAAATCCTACTAATATGGCTTTAATCTTTTTCTTTTCTTTTTTTGGTACTATCACAATTTAATATGCATAATTTTAAGCCAATTTTAAACGATCTTCTAAGGAAGAGAATAGGGCAGTTAGGTGACTCAGTGGATACAGTGTCCAGGCAGAAGTCAGGAAGATACATCTCCCTGAGTTCAAATCTGACCTCAGACACTTCCTAGCTGTGTGACCTTGGGCAGATCACTTAACCCTGTTTACCTCAGTTTTCTCATTTGTAAAATGAGTCACAGAAGGAAATGGCAAACCACTCTAGAACCTTTGCCAAGAAAATCCCAAATGGGGTCACAAAGAGTCAAACAGGACTGAAATGAATGATCAACAACAAAAAAGAAAAATATTTACAATCTACCCATCCATTAAAAAAAACTATAGCTTTTGCTGCTCAACAATGGGGTAATCTAAGTTATTCCAGTTTTCTTCCACTCTCATCTATCAACTTCCTTGGGATGTCAGAACCGATTTAAGTGGCACAAAGATGACTTCCCAGCATGAATAATTCCTTAATGGAAAAAAAAAACTGGTGTGCAAAACCACACACAAATTGAATCAAACACACTTGAGGCAATTTCTTAATTGGCATGGGATTCAGAATAAGAACAAGCAAATGTGCTACTTAAAATAAAGGTAACAAGTTGTATTTATATAACTTTTGAGGTTTCTAATACTCTTTCTTCACAACGATACTATAAAGTAGGAGTAAAAGTATTACAATACATTACATAGTCCCACACAAATATATGTGTATATATACATATAAGTACATACATGTATATACATATGTGTATAATGCATGTGTATACACACACATACTGGAGCAAGTTGCCCATCTGCACTGATGAAGGCAGTTCTTACACTAGGAGTCCCATACACAAGGGCAATCATAGGTTCCAACTTAAAAAAAAAAATAATAACTATAAAGGCATATAAAATGTATCACGATGGATGCATATAGTGCTTTTGTTTGTTTGTTTTATTGGACCTGTTATTTCATTGCTGTAAAGAGTTCTTGGTTACAACTTGTACCACTGTCTGTGTGGATCAGCAGCTTCTATGCAACTTAAAGACAACTTCTGAGAGTTGTCTCAGAAACCACTAAGTCATGTGGCTTGCCAAAGTAAGTGTCAGATTTGGCAAGTGATAGTGAAATGACAATAGACATAAAGTTTTCAGCCATCTAGCCAAAACCTTTGCTTTGGACCCTTGCACATAATTGCTTAATAAATTCTTGCTGAATCAAACTGCATTGGAATTTAACCAGTTTGTTATAAGTATTAAGCTCTCCTTACTTTAAAAAATAATAATAAATTGGTAAAAAAGAAAAGAGATCCATATTCCATTGCCCTAATGAAAAGTAGTCCTTTACAGCTAGATGTCACAGTGGATAGAGCACTGAGCTTGGAATCAGGAAGACTCATCTTGCTGAATTCAAATCTGATCTCAGATACTTACTAGTTGTATGATCCTGGGCAAGTCATTTAACTCTGATTGCTTCAATTTCCTTATCTGTGAGATGAGTCTGAGAAGAAAATGACAAACCACTCTAGTATCTTTGCCAAGAAAATCCCAAATGGGGACATGAAGAGTTGGACATAATTGAATAACAACAATTTAAGGGGCAGTAAGTAAGATGTCACAGTGGATAGAGAGGATAGAATCAGGAAGGTTTATGGGTAGAAGTCCAAATCCAACCTCAGACAGTATCTTTGCCAAGATCCCTCCCCCAAAAGTGAGGTTGAGTAGGACAAGACTGAAACAACCCAACAGCACTAATAACTGAAGACGTTACACACTAATAGGGTTAGGGTTGCTCTGGAGACGCCAAAATACCAACACGCCAGGTCCTGCCTAATGAATTCGACTCAAGTCTTCTCAGCCAAAGAAAAGTAAAATTTATTAGAAGTTCGCTTGCATTAGACACAGAATAAATCTGTGCTAGGTCATTCTATGGGGCTCTCCCTATTCTATGGCATTCTGTGGCGCTCTCACTATTCCATGGCGCTCTCACAAATATGAAGACAAGACAGGGTCTTATATACAGAAGGTTGCGGGAGGAATCCAGGGGGTGGTCTAGGGGAAGAGTTTGGGCAGGGTCTTCAGGAGGAGTTAATGAGGTCAATGAGTGATTAAGGCCAGTTCAAGGGTAGATCGATATTTTGATAGGTGGGAAGCCTAGTAACAGAGGCTTGGGCTCAGCCACAATATAAGGCTTATTGCCTCATGTAAATGTGTCATCAAATGGGATGATTCAATCAAGAGTCCAAGGGAGGTTCCCAGAGCCTGTACCTCAAGGACGAAAGGAGAGCTTGGAGTTCCCAGAGCCCATACCTCATCAACAACCTTTGTAATAGGAAAAGCCCTAGCTCAGAGAGAGGAGTAGGATAATACTGGATCTTTCTCAACACCACTAATTCTATTTTTACTTCCTATTTATCCCACATATAACTTGCTTATATATTATTTGTTTGCAAATTTTCTCCTTCATTATCTCATGAAATTCCTTGAGGGCAGGGACTATCTTTTGTCTCCTTTTGTATCCCCCAGCACTTAGCACAGTGTCTGACACACAGTAGGCACTCAATAAATGCTTATAGATTGACTGAGTGACCTAAGTGGAGAGAGGACAGAAAATTTAAATAAAGGGGGTGGAAAGTCAGAGAAAGGAAAAGCTGCAGATGAAAGTAGACATAGAGAGCTTCACAACTTTTCCTCTATTTACCTTTAAATGGGTGAGGATCAAAAAGGACTGAATAGAAGGATGCTTTTGTCTTGGGGGAGCTGAAGCTATGTGGTGCAGTGGTTATGTAGATTTCACTTCAAATCTGGAACTTACTAGTTTTAAGACCTTGGGCAAGTCACTGAGCTTCCAGTTTACTCATCTATAAAATGAGAGGGCTGGACTTGGCCTCTGAGGAAGATTTCTTCCAGCTCTAAATCGATTATCCTGTGGAATCTGTGAGACTTTGCTCTACTTTACATGAAAATGTTGTTTTGTTTCTTATTTTTTAAAGGAAGAGAAAAGAGAATAGGGTTTGTTATGAAGGGGCTTTGTCCCCTGAGAATTTGATGTGCCACAATTTACATCACCCTGACATTCCACTAGAGCATCAAATGTGACTGAAGCTTGTACTTCCTTACTTCAAAAGGATCTGGATTTCCTTGGTATAGGTAATCCCTCCAGCAAAGTAGATTGCAGCCCTTCTACACTTGGTAGTTTTCATGAGTAGCTATGGTTCAGATAATTCCTCACTTGGTACCCAGCCCTCTGGTGAGACTGAGTCTTCATCAGTTTAGCTGAGAACTACCTCAGGACAAGCATTCAAGTCCATCTCTGGGCTCATCCTCCAAGCCTTTCTAGCTTGCAAGGACCTGCCAGACCTCAGGCTTTGCTGACTCAGCCCTTAAGAGCCCAGGGTCACCTCTACATCTTAGTGAGGCCTCAGAGGAGGACCTGAGTGGAAGGAAGCTCATATATAAATAATGACTGTGTCTCATTACAACAGATATCCTATGACTATATTACTGTCCTATCCTAACGCCAGTCTAGCTAATGCTCTTTTTCAAGTCTAATCTATTCCCCTGGCTTGCTGGATCAAGTCCAAACCTTTGTCCTGACTTTCAAGGTCTTCCTTAATCCTTTCCTGTCCTTCCTGTCTAACCTTGTATCAGCTGCTACTGCTCAATACACAGCCTGCAGTCATACTGAATGGCTTACTGTCCCCTGCTACTGCCATGAGCATCACTCCCTTTGCACACTGGCTCAGCTAATCAGTCAACAAGCATTAGCTAAGAACTCCCTATATGCCATACACTGTGCTAGCAGTAAAGGTACTAACACAAAGTAAAATAGTCCCTGAATTTGAGGGGTTTATAGTTGAATAGAGAATACAACCTATACACCTAGAGGTAAATACAATGCCTGCAAAGAAGTGATCTTAGATGGGAAGGTGTTAACACTAAGGCACTGGGGAGAAGTGAAGAAACCAGGAAATGCCACCTGCAGAAGGTGACATTTGAACTGAGTCTAGAAGGTAACAGGGATTATAAAGACAAAGGGAGGGAGAGAGAACAGCCCAGGCAGGAGGGACAATCAATGTGAAGACAAGAAGATGGGAGTTCTTTTTGCTTTTCTTCTTGCTTTGAATTCTAAATTTCTAGGGAAGAAGTGACTAGGAAAACACATTTTTGCATTTGGTTATCTGGTTAGAAAAGGAAAAGAAATTTGTTGCTGAGATTATATAAATATAACATTTAAAATATGTATATACATAAATAGAAGCATGCTAGAAATTCAGAAAAAAATTAAATGTTATGTTTATCATTGGGGCAGCTAGGTAGCATAGTGGATAGAGGACCAGCCCTGGAATGAGGAAGACCTGAGTTCAAATCTAGCCTGATACTAGCTGTGTGACTCTGAGCAAGTCACTTATCCCTACTTGCCTCAGTTTCCTCATCTATAAAATAAGCTGGAGAAGGAAATAGAAAACCATCTTAGTATACTTGCCAAGAAAACCCCAAAAGGGGTCACAAAGAGTCAGACACAATTGAAAAAATGAATAAACAACTAAAATCAGGTTTATATTTTGAAAAAAACAAATGAAGACCATTCATATTGAAGCAGTTATGAGATTTCATAATGTGACATCCCAATATATGCCTTACTTTTCTTCCACTGTATTATTTTTTTAATACCATTGATTCATCCATAAGTTTTGGCTTATCTCAGAGCATAACTAAATCCCCAGAAGTAGAATAGCAGGATCAGGAAATCATAGCCTAGGAGCTAATAATGTTTTGCTATGTTTACATTTTAAAAGGAGTTTTATTTTTTATTATTTTTATTATTGTTTTTCATTAGAAATATGAAATTTATTTTTAGTTCATGGGATACAAAAAAAGAATAGACTTGGCCCTCTTGCCAACTCCTGAACAAGAGAAGCAGTGGAAGGAACTAGTAATTTTTAGCCTTGGGGAGACATAATAGCTCTCTTCAGGTTTGAGAGGTTGTCACGTGAAAGAAGGTTTTAATTTTTACTTTGTATTTGTATCCCTCTTGTGCCCACTGTCTGAAAGATAGTAAGTGCTTTCTAAGTTCTTAAAGATGAACTAATTCTATGGGGTGGCTAGGTGGTACAGTAAATAGAACACCAGCCCTAGAGTCAGGAGGACCTGAGTTCAAATCTGGCCTGAGACACTTAACACAAAAATTAGCCATGTGACCTTGGACAAAAAAAAAAAAAAAGATTAACTAATTCTGCCTGGTCCCAAAACTAGAACCAATGAAGTAGAATTTGAGCAAATTTCAACTCAATATAATGAATTTTCCATTAATTAGAAGTGTTCAAAAGTTGAAATTGACATAAGCCCCTGACCATGGGTAAATTCAGATAGAGACTAGAAGACTAAAGCTACTTGTTGGGAAGTGTGTTGAGGATAGGGGAGCAGGGAAATTCATGCTTCAGATAGAAGTAGGACCAGATGATCTCCTAATGATCCCTTTCAAAACTGAGATTATATGAGTCTAAAACCTATTGATCTTTCCAGAATCTATTGGCTTACAGATGACGCTCGGTGGATGTATCATCTAAAACATCCCTAGAGATAGACCCAGAATCCCCAAGGGTCATTCACTGGAGCCTTAATACATAGGCCAGAAATATCCCCTCATCAACCACACTATAAGCAAAGGGAAAATGAAAACGTTTTTCACTGTATTTGGGCTTTTTTTTCTCTTTTTTCTTTTTGGAGGAGGGGAAGGCAGGGCAGTTGGGGTTAAATGACTTGCCCAAGGTTACATGGCTTTTTGTGTTAAGTGTCTGAGGTCGAATTTGAACTCAGGTCCTCCTGACTCCAGGGCTGGTGTTCTATTCACTGCTCCACCTAGCTACCCCTATATTTGTGCTTCTTAAGGAGTTTAAACTTTGTTTCCTTAAGCCAAAAGGGATTCACTGGTTATACCTGTGCAAAACTTCACCCATGTCCTCCATCTAAAAAAAGGATCCTCTATTCATCAGGTCTCCCCCCACCACATACACATTGCCACCAAGTCAATATGTGTGTATATGTGTATATATATATATACATATATACATATACACACACATATATACACATATATATGTCTATGTCAATGCACACATACATATGTATACATACATA
Source organism: Gymnobelideus leadbeateri (assembly GCA_011680675.1). Lineage (NCBI taxonomy): Eukaryota > Metazoa > Chordata > Mammalia > Diprotodontia > Petauridae > Gymnobelideus > Gymnobelideus leadbeateri. The sequence goes on along the minus strand of WOXC01009347.1, from coordinate 263,709 downwards.
TGTGTTGATATACATGTGTGTCCATGTATATGCATATGCATGTATATGTGCATGTATGGAAGTGTGTTTATATATTTATATGTGCATACATATATTTATGTGTGTGTATATGTGTAGGCCATGTAGACTCTCTGAAGAAGGATGATGCCATTTTGATCTGAATAGCCCCTTTCTATAACATGCATGCTTATTTAGATAGCTTATTTAGTAACATGTATTGGGATCCTTATGGGAAATTCAGGGCAAGAATGAACTGGCAAAAGATGGAGATATGGAGGCACATTAAGGGATATCATAAGCTTAGAGATGTGACCTAACCCTAAAATCAGGCCAAAAAGATGAGGAGAAAACACAAAAAAAGGAAAAAATTTCAAACCTTATATTTATACCAAAGCAGGTGACCAATCGGAAAACATTCTCCACATTTATGATTTTAAACTAAAGAGCTATTTAGGGGACATAACTAATTATAGTTTCATATAAATGTGTATGGGATTGTTCATTGCCAGTCAATTATTATTTATTAAGTCAATAAACATTTATTAGTATCTATTATGTGCCAGGCACAAGTGCTAAGTTCTGAGAATATAAATATGAAAAAGAAAGACAGAGGGCAGCTAGGTGGTGCAGTGAATAAAGCACCAGTCCTGGAGTCAGGAGGACCTGACTTCAAATCCAGCCTCAGACACTTAACACAAAACTAGCTGTGTGATGTTGGGCAAGTCACTTAACCTCAATTGCCCTACCTTCCCCTCTGAAGGAAGGAAGGAAGGAAGGAAGGAAGGAAGGAAGGAAGGAAGGAAGGAAGGAAGGAAGGAAAGAAGGAAGGAAGGAAAGAAGGAAGGAAGAAACAAAGGAAGGAAGGCTCTGCCCTCAAGAAACTTAATAGGAGAAGATAACACAAAAAAAGGAAACAGAGAAAAGGGGTAGGGGTTAGAGAGAAACCTTGCACAGGGGCATGATGGAATGGTCCAAAGATAAAAGGAAGAGCTATCTGGACTGTGTATTCTCCTTAAATGGAGGTTTAGAGAGAAGCTGTTCATTCTACCCTTCAGTCAGAGGGGCAGAAGTTACTGATGGGGTGTGAATACCAAGGCTGATTAGATCTTGCAGGATGATGCTAGGTAGCCCAGCTAACTCACGGTAAGCATTCAAATTCAGGCAGTACAGGACTGGAACAATCTCAGTGTTCCAATTCATATATAAACATACCACACACACACACACACACACACACACACACACACACACACAAACTTAAAATAACTAGCTGTTTATCAGAACCTCAGGAAAAGGAAATGGTTGTGCATGAGTATTTCTATCTCTAAGAAATAGCTATGAAACTCAACCGTTTTATTGTTTTTGGAAGAAAAGAGTTTCTACCTATCTCAGTGAATAATCTGTTCCTCTGAATGCAGGGAAATTTGGCAACCTTGATCTTTCACAGTTTCTTTGAAAGGGTTGTGCAGTTCAAATGAGATTTTATATGTGAATTCCTGGGAAAGCTGAAAAGTATTATACAGATGTGGTATTATTTTAAGAAATAAAATTTTCGTTTTATGGAACCCTTGGGAAATGAATATTCTGGCCAGCTATTTTTTTTATCCCTTAAAACAAAAACAAAAAACCTTACTTTAATTATTTGAGCATACAAATGTTTCTAAATTGTATATCACACTGTCACGCATTCTTTTTTTTTTTTTTGGTTTTTGGAGGGCAATTGGGGTTAAGTAACTTGCCCACAGTCACACGGCTAGGTTGTTTTGTGTGTGTGTGTGTGTGTGTGTGTGTGTGTGTGTGTGTGTGTGAAGTGTCTGAGGCCGGATATGAACTCAGGTCCTTCTGACTCCAGGACCAGCTCTACTCACTGCGCCACCTGGCCTCCCCTGTCATGCCTTCTTAACATACTGAACATAACAACCTTTTTTTGATGACATTAGATCTTCCCTAGATACCCCCCCCCAGGTTAAATTTCAGGGGTTTTAATGCCTGGGCTACAAATGAAAAACCTCTGCTACAAGATGAAGCTCATGGGGAGAAGCCATTCATTCTAGCTTGGGGGAAGTGAGGAAGCTCTTCATGGGGCAGGTTCTCCTCAAGGAGCTAGAACTCTTTGTCCTCCAAATCAAAAGAGATCACATCCACTATAGCCATCTACCGGAACCATCTTGTCATCTGACCTTCAGTCACCCTGAAACTTCTAGACTGGGTACCCAGAAAAGATGCCCCCAATTGCTGGGACAGTTAATCCACTCAGCACTGGAACTATTGCCCTAGAGATTTAGGGATCTGGATTGATGAATGATTGCAAAGCCCCTCAGCACACTAAGATCTAGCCAGCCCAGACCTGGCCATGCTTCAAATGCTATCCAGTCATCCACTTGGGCCATCCTGTCATTTGCCTTTACATGTTTTTGTCTACTTACTGCTATGGGAACAGTAATAAAATCAGTGCTACAATGCTCCTAGAAAGGCTATGTATATTGCCTCCATATCAGCTTAACATCCTTATGCCTCACTAGGTCACTACTGGCCACCTCTCCATTAAACATCTCATCTCCTCCATTAGAATGTAAGTTTCTTAAGGACTGGAACTATATCACTTTTGTGTTTGTATTTCTAGTGTTTATCACAGTGCTTGGTAAATAGTAAGTGCTAAACAAATGCTTTTTCACTCACTTATTCATCACTATGATGTAGACATTCCCATTTGACAAGGGGAAAAGACCTAGGAATTCTTCATTCTAATCTACAGTCCTCCTGTGACACAATTATTACATTTCATCCATAGGAGTCCCTCTTTCTCTTTCTAATTTACTGTTTCTTATATGCTAGGAGCTTCAAAACCAGATAAATAAGTTTTTAGAACTGTATGCAAACTAAAAGCAAAGAAACTCTAAATGAGAGCTTGAGGGCCTTTCCACTGCATAAAGCATATAAACCTCAGACAGACTTTGTGACATCTAAATTAGCTGCTGGAAGCCCTTATTTGCTTAATTCTAGTTTTTGGTTTTGCTGCAAATAGGTGAGGTTACATGATAATTAGTTTTGAATAAGTGAAGTATTGCTACACGAGAGTAGCATTTAAGTATCTTAAAGAGATCTTTTTTTCTAGCTCAAGCATGAATGGGAAAAAATGCTTTATCTAGATTTTATCGATTTTTTTCATGCACAATTTCTTTAATAACTCTGTCCATTTGAAGGGCTTATTATTTTAACAATATGTTCAATTTTTCCCATGGCAGATTATTATTAGAAGTGGTCATGAATTGCTCTGACAATTTTGGCTTAAGTAGGTAAAACAATAATGATATATCTTTAAACTGGAAGAGAAAAAAATCCAACACTATCCTGCTATGTTCAAAGTCTCATGATCTAATTTTTAATAATTCATATAATAAGAATAAATTATGATAATGATAAGCATATACTTATGTGTATGTAGACCTCTAAAATGTATAAGGCACTCTATATATATATCTCATTTTAGACTTACAACAATCCTATGAGGTAAAGAATATTATTATATCCATATTATAAATGAGGAAACTAAAGATGAAAGAAGTTAAGTTACTTGCCTAGAGTTATACAGCAAGTGAGGCTCTGAGGAAGAATTTTTAACCCCTGTCCTCAGGCTCCCAGTTTTTATACTCTACCCACAGTACTTCAGAATATCTGAAAACTATACCTAAACTCTCTATGTGTTCTACATTCCTGGTGATCACTCTCTTAAGAAGGTGGTTAGGAACCTACTTATTCAGTACCATTCCAATTAAATTACCAAAAAAATAATTTTATTTGGCTAGAAAAAATAACAACAAAATTCACTTGGAAGGACAAGAGGTCAAGAATATCAAAGGAATTAATGAAAAAAATATAAAGAAAGGAGGTCTAGCAGTTCCAGATCTTAAACTATATTATAAGGTGGTAATTATCATAATTATCTGGTTCTTGCTAAGAAATAGAATGGAATATAAAACACATTATAGCAATCTTGTATTTGACAAATGTAACATTTTAAGTTTTCTGCATAAGAATTCACTGTTTGGTCAAAAGTGCTGAGAAAATTGGGAAGCAATCTGGCAGAAATTAAGCTATAGATCAACATCTTACACCATTTACCAAGATAAAGTCAAAATGGATAAATGACGTAGACATAATGGGAAACATCATAAGTAAATTAGAAGAATAAGAAACATATTACCATCAGATTTATGGATAGGAGAATAATTTATGGATAAAAAAGAGAAGGAAAACATTGTAAGTTGTCAAATAGATAATTTTGGTTGCATTAAATTTAAAATGTTTTTGTACAAATAAAACCAATATAACCAAGATTAAAAAGAAAACAGAAAATTAGGGGGGAAATGTAATGGTGTTTCTCAGGTAAAGTATTCATATCTCAAATATATGAAGCATTTTGTCAAATTGATAAGAATATGAATTATTCCCCAATTGGTAAATGGTCAAAAAGATATGAATAGGCAGTTTTTGGAAGAAGATATCAAAGCTACATATAGTCTTATGAAAATATGTTCTAAATCATTATTGATTAGAGAAATGCAAATTTTAAAAACTTTGAGATAGCAATTTCTCACCCCTATCAGATTAGTTAGAATGACAGAAGGGGGAAATGACGAATGTTAGAGGGGATGTGAAAAAAATTGGGCCACTAATCTACTGTTGATAGAACTATGAACTCACTCAAACACTTTAGAGAGCAATTTGGAATTATGCCCAAAGAGTTATAAAACTGTGTATACCTTTAACCACCAATACCACTATTATGTCTGTTTCCAAAGGTGATTATGGAAAAAGGAAAAGAACCTATATGTTCTAAAATATTTTAGCAGCTCTCTTTGCAGTGGCAAAGAACTGGACATTGAAGGGATGCCCATTGATCGGTCAATGGCTGAACAAGTTGTGGTATATGATTGTGATGGAACACTACTATGCTATAAGAAATGATGAAAGATTTCCATGAAATAATGAAAATTGAAAGGAGCAGAACCAAGAGAACATTGTATACATTAAGCAATATTTTTCAAAGAGTAAATGTGAATGACTATGAATATTCAAATCACCTACAAATGACCTATGAAGATGCAATCTATCTCCAGAGAAATAACTATATATTGTATAGTTTCATCTATATCCATATCTATCTGTCTGTCTCTTTATCTATCTACCTGTCTACATACAGAGAGAAAGGGGTATATAGATAGATAGTTAGACAGACAGACAGACTGATGGATGAATATCTGTTTCAAATACTGTCCTTCTTCAATATGGGGTTGGGAGGGAGGGAAACAGTTTAAAACTCAAATGTAACAACTTTTTTTTAAAGCTGATTAGGCTATTCTGATGGTTTGGCTTTTACCTGATTTCTCTGGAATCTGCAAATACAAATAAGTAAAGCAATTAATAGTTTTGTTTTGTTTCCCTGGATTAGCCTGGTGATTTTAGTAGGCTAGAGAATCTCAGTGAGGAACTTTTTTTTCCCCATCGAGACTGTCATCTCCTGTGAAACTGGAAAACTTCAAGAATTGTCTAGACCACTAGTAGTTGTTCAGGATTTGCTCAGGATGACACTGAGCTTAAACACAAGACTTCCTGACTCCAAGGTCAGTTCTCTCTATACTATACCACCATGCCTAATGTAATAAGTCTTATGATACTAGGAAAGATATACATTGAGAATTTAAGTAACTTATGAATCAAAGCTTAGAAAATCCAGTTATTACAACACACAATGTATGTTTTTTTCTTAGTCAAATGGCATTTATGAATAATCTCATTAGTATTTTGATGCTAACTCATGAGGGCAATTTTTTAGTCTATTTAGTAATTTTGTTCACTTGATTTAACCATTACTAATGGCATTCATTTTCCAAAAGAGAGAAACTGTGAAAATTAGAATATTGCTGTTGTTCAGTCATTTTAGTCATGTCCAACTCTTCATGACCCCATTTGGGGTTTTCTTGGCAAAGATACTGGAATGATTTACCATTTCCTTCTCTAGCTCATTTTACAGATGAGGAAACTAAGGCGAAGAGGAAGATTAAGTGACTCACCCAGCTAGTAAGTGTTTTAAGTCAGATTTGAACTCAGGAAGATGTCTTCCTGACTTCAGACCTGGCAGTCTATCCACTACACCATTAGAATGTACCAATAATTAAACTTCATTCAACATAATGAAAGGACTAAGTCCTTTTCCCTCCTTCTAAAAGAAAAGATACAGAAGGGGAAAAAGTCATTAGGATCACTTAAAGCACCAGAAAAGATACCATTAAGTTTTGTTTTGTTTTTTTACTCTTGAAGGAAGTTCCAGTCTAAAAAAATGGATACCTTGAGAAAGATACTGGCATGTGGACCTAAGTCTGCTCAAACTGGTCTAAAGTCGACAATCTACTTTTCTGCATTCTCCATTTTTCATTGACAGGTCCATGTGAATGGGGAGGGGTAGGCATCACCAGTTTTCTATTCTTCACATAGAGCCATGAATATAGGTCATAGCCAAGTAATGCAATTCAAAAACTTCATTCAATAAACTTTTATTGAGCACCTACTGTGTTTACAAAGCACTATGCTAGGTGTCAAGGGAGATGTAAGAATACCTTGCAAATGTTATGTTGTGGGAAAATGCTACAGGAGGTAGTTAATTCCATAGAAATAATGTAAAAGGGATAGTAAGGGATATGTGGTACCACTGAAAGAGCACCAGGGCTTGTCATCAAGAAGACGTGAGTTCAAATGTGACCTCAGACACTTATTAGCTGTGTGACCTGGGCTGTTTACTAACCCTAATACTGTTTCCCTCAGTTTCCTCAGCTGTAAAAATGAGCTGGAGAAAGGAACAGTCAACTATTCCAGTATCTTTGCAAAAAAAAAAAAAAAACTAACAAAAACCTAAATTGGGTCATGAAGAGCTGGACACAACTAAACAATAAAGATAAACATAGGCACACAGGGAGAATAGCTCAAGCACTAACTCAGAGACTCCAAGAGTGTAGAATTTTGTGTCTGGGGCAGTCGTCCAAATGTGGTCTAGTTATAATGTATTAATGACAATGCCGCGTGTTGCAAAATTATTTCAGTCAAAATAGTTTTATGGGATGTATACTCACACAAAGTGAAACAAAATTCATTCCTTGCCCTTGAGTAGTTTGTAATCTAGCAGAAGATATGACACAGGTATACACATAAATACAATATACAAATAATAAAATATACATAGTTCAATACAAATATTTATGAAATATGCAAACATAATATTAAGTTCATAAGAAAAACATTAAAAAGTGATATGAGATTTTGGGAGAAGAGATCACTTCCAGAAGCTGGAAGTAGGGAAGTGTTCCTAAAGAAAGCAGCATTTAAGGCAGCAGAAAGAATACTAGACTAGATTGAAAAGAACACTAGGTTTGGCCTCAGAGGATATGAGTTTGAATCTCACCTCTGCTACTTACTATATCTATGACCTTGACCAAGTAATTTAACCACTTTGAATCTCAATGTGTTCATCCTTAAAATGAGGAAGTTGAACTAGCTTCTTTCCAAAATCTCTTCCAGCTCTAGTTCTGCGATTTTCTGCATTCGGGCTCTATTTGCTAGCTTTGTCATTAAACCTCCCTGAAGCAAATTTCCTCAATGTAAATGGGGATATTAACATCTGTACTACCTCTCTCACACCACTGTTCTCTGGAAAGTGTTTTGTTAATCCTAAAGCACTATATAAATGTGAATTATTGTTACATTATTAATAGTAATTATTATTTCAACAGGCATTGCTGAGGGATGGGGGAGAGGTGAACACTTCAAATTACAACCAATCATAACCGTGTATCTAGTCAACAATTTATAGATGTAAAGTACATGTACTTTTAGGATCATTTTTTTTTACTTCCAGTAGGTAATATGTAAAAGTACTAACAATAAGACAGATTTGCAGTTAAGTTATGATTTACACAGTTTCTTCAAAACATATGTCTGTGTCCTATGGAGACATCCAAAATATGAAGCACTCTAAAGTCCTTGAAAAGAAAATAGATTCAAGAGATTATAGGGTAGTTCAAACTCTGGGAGGGTTGTTGTGGGCCATATAGTCAAAATTAAAGTACTGTAGGGGTGGGATGTAGGAGGTGATCTAGGAAGACTAGCACCTCTGATGTGAGGCTTTCACCCAACTCTCACCTATAGCTCCAAGAAACTGTAGCATGTGCAGCAGCCACACTCTGGTAAACCATCGCAGCAGAAAGGCTAAATCAGGTGGAGGGTAACCAACAGGCTTCAAACCCATCAGTGAGTTAGGAGGATGTCTACCCCAAGAATGTGAAAACTTCTCCCCATAAGAACAATTTGTTATGATGGTCATGAAGGTGGCTGAAGTAGGGGCTGTGAAGTGCTTAGAACTTGGTCAGACATCAGACACCAAGGTCATCCACTGCATCCCAGACCACTGCCAGTGGTGTTTGATGGACTTTGATGGTCTTGGAAGAGAGAGTGAGGCTGATGACTGAGTGCAACTCAGCCTCACTTAAATATAATTCTCACACAAGTCAAGGTGTCATCCATGATATCATTAGTCCTCTTTAGAAATGGACAAACAACTGTAGGAATACAGCTAAGTTTTAGTTTTAATGATTGTTGATACATATTTGCATTGGAAACTCAAAGTATCTGGGGGATCCAGAGATTAAAAAAAAACAAAAAAACACAGTGGCTCAGATACACATAGAAATCTCTAAAATGGGTTTAGGGAGACAGGATTCTCACAAGGGAATTAACCAAGAGTAATGAAGGCTGTCTAACCCTAAGTTAAATAGAGAAAATACATCAAGCAATGCAGGAAGAGGAAGGAACTCAGAATTCAGTCCGAACCAAAACTTGGTTTGGGGCCCTTAGCTAAGTGCAGTGGCTCATGGTCTAGGCTATGCCTACAAAGTTATCAGTGTCATTTGAGACAGATTTTCTAATTACTATCTTCTAGCAGACTCGAGCCAAAATGACAATCATGTGTTCTGAGGAGATGAAATCCAGATGCTGATGGCAGAGAAATGTTTTATAGCTCTGAGACAATGAAATCACATAACCACAAGGTCATTGTAATACTATCCAGCAACAACCAAGTGAGACCAGTAAGGAACAACAACTAGCAAAGACTACCTGGCATGTAAGAGTAGGAGGAAGGCTTTGAAATCACCAGAAGGAACCTATGGGCACCCACAGCTATGACTTTCCCTGCTCCCCCTTTCTCTCTCCTCTCTCTCTCTCTCTTCATATATATATGTATGTATATGTATATTATGCATATACACATCTGCATATATGTATAGCTATGTTTGTATATGTGTATACACATGCATGTATATAAACATATATACAGACACACACACAGGTGTGTGTGTTGTGTACTTGATTTTTTCTAACCTTGGAATCTTTTCCTTTTGAAAATATGTTCAAAACTGAAATTGATTGCATTGCCTCTAGCACAGATTTCATCTGTATATTTGCTCAAGTCTGTTTTCTTGTCCTGCTTTCATCAATTTAAGTTCTATTCCAGTCCCTCATGTTGGCAAAATGGAACAGTTCAAATGTGGTACTGTCATTGATAAAAATAAAGTACCATATAAATACTGGCATATCCATTTATTCCATATATACTTGGGGTAAAAGTATAAGAAAAGCATTCCCAATTTTTACATATAGAGGTAATTAGGAATTGGGTCTTGATCTGGATCTTGAAGCATGGGTAATATGGGAAGGATGCCATATCCTTATCTTGGCACTGTTCTTATGCTTAGCCTCTTTGGAAGCTTAAATATGATGTTGAACTTGAGGCAGTGATGTGAGAGTGTCATTTCACTGTGAATAATCCAATTTGGCAGAATATGAAACACAAATCTCAGAGCATTTGGGGGAGTACTATCTAAACCCATACATGGCTAAGGTTGACATTTTACCAACAGTAGTGGAAAACCATTAATGTTCTTCCCATGGTACACTCTCCCTATTTTCTATGCTACCCAGCTTTCTAGAAAAGTTATGAAAGGTTGAACACAAGTGAATACTGGAGAAATAATATTTACCTTTAATTATTTTTTCTGCTATTTCATTTTCTAACACCTTTTCTGAAAGTGATTTTTGTGGGTCTTTCAATTGTAACAAAATAACTTCTGTGTTACCAGTGAAAAATTAGTCTGATGGGAATAAGGATTTTCAGTAGTTCCTAAAACACTGGTCACTGGTTTGAGAAAATCTTATGTGCCAATGTAAAAAACACTCTATTCAATTTCTACATCCTTCACTTGATACAGTCATCCTCTAATATGTTAAACAAGCCCATGGTGTACAGCATATGTCCCTAGAGTTATGATAGCAGTAACTCATTCTCAATTAAATAGAAAGTTTATTGTAAAATAATTTCAGATCTATCAGAATTAAGATATAAGTCCATTTTCATTTCACTTGGGCTTTTAAATAATTGTTCTTGTCATGTTCACTAATTATCACTTAGTTGTATTTAAACAAGGGATTTGCAACACTGAGCACCAATGAGTTTCATTTTTGAATGTGTACTAAAACATTGCCAAATTATGTTTTCACAAAAGACAGTTCCATCAACCAGCTCTCTAGGAGTATTAAGGTAACTTGACAGAATTATAAGGTTTATATCAAGGTTCATTTCCAATCTATTTAAAATAAAAAACTAGTAGCAAAGGTCCTTAGCTTTAATTTAGGTGATAAGCATAAGAAAATGCTAAACATTAATATTTGAGGCCCCTTCCTTCACTTTCCACTGTTAATCTTTGAAATTTCTTATAAATGTTCTTTCTTTCTTTCTTACTCTTCCCCAAATATGTATATATACATACATGTACATATGTACACACATGTATTATATATAATACTATATAACATATGTATGCTCACATACAAATAATTATATGTTTCCCTTGTATATAATATTTGGAACATAGCTCATTTTGATATCTTACAAAAAGTAGTTAGATTGAGGAGAATAATCCAAAATCTTAAGGGCCAGTAACCTAGCAACACAAGGACCTTAATTTAATTATAGCCGGTGCCCTTAAAAAGCCTTTTCATTGGAATGTTACTTCTGTTTAAAATGTGTTACTTAAATCCAGGAAATGGAACATTTTGAGATATAGAAGAATGAAGTTTTGTTTTAAATTGATGTTACATAATATATATTCATATATATACATATATATATATCAAAGGTAATATTAATTTAAAGTTAAAAACTAGGCTCAGTTCCACAAACATTTATTAAGCGATTCGTATGTGCAAGCTATTACACTATGTGCTGAGGATACAGAGACAAAAGGAACAATAAAAATATGTCAGTACTGTCAAGGAGCTTGGCATTTGAATATATGAATGTAAACTAGAACTAATTAGTAGAGAAAAAGCACTAGAACTGAAAGGACTTGGAGAAAGCTTCCAGTAGAAGGTGGGATTTTCATTGGGAGGTCAGTAGTTGGAGCAGAAGAGGGAAAGGAAAATAGCAAGAGAAAATTCTCAGGTGCTAGCAAAGGAGTGTCTTAGGACAGCTAGGTGGTGCAGTGAATCAAATACCAGCCCTGGAGTCAGGAGGACCTGAGTTCAAATTCAAATTCAGACACTTGACACTTACTATCTGTATGAGCTTGGGCAAGTCACTTAACCCCAATTGCCTTGTCTTCTCCCCTCAAAAAAAAAAGTGTCTCGTTTGTAGTCAGGAGATTGTGTCACTGGATCAGAGCGTGAGGTAAAGAGTAAGGTATAAGAAGACTGGAAAAGTAGAAGAAGGCTAGGTTATGAAGGACTTTGAATGCCAAACAGAACATTCTGTGTTTGATTCCCTCCAATCCTTAGGATCCCTTTTGTCTGCTAAACTTGGTTCAGATGTAACCTTCTATATAAGACTCTCCCAATCTCTCCAGCTTCAAAAAATTTATCTTGCATTTATTTAGTAAATATTTATATACATATTTTCTTCTCTAATGGAGTATAAGCTCCTTGAAGGGAAGAATTATTTATTATATATTTTTGTATCATCAGAACCTTAGTATAATGCCTAAAACCTATATGCATAAATAGGTGGCTAATGAGTGCTTGTTTATTGATTGAAGTGAGAACCTGAATTATTTCAATATATGTAGGAAACAAATGATATTAAAAATTGAGGCATGTTAGAGTTTACAAAGCATTTTCCTCACAGGTTTGTTGTGAAGAAAGCAATTTGGATATTTTATCCTCATTTTATAAACAAAGAAACTAAAATTTATTCTTTTCATATTTCAGGGAGTTCTATTGTATAAAAGCTGCTTTTAATATTAGGGCAACATAACTGAAAAATTGCATTTAAAATGAACAAATACAAATTAAGTTTTCCTGATCATGTAGACTGAAAAAAGTAACAGAATAGATGGTAGGTGAATTACTCCTCTTTCAAAATCCCTCTTGCCAAACTATCGTTAAGCTTTAAGCTTGTCAATTAAGACCTTCTGTATTTGCCTAGGATATAATTAATCAGTACAGCTGACTAAACTAAACATGGAAAAGCTAATTGGTGCAGTGGATAGAGTTCCATGCCTAGGGTAAGGAAAACTCATTTTCTTTAGTTCAACTCTGGCCTCAGACAATTAATAGCTGTGTGACCCTGGGCAAGTTGCTTAACTTTGCCTCAGTTTCCTCATCCGTAAAATGAACTAGAGAAGGAAATGGCAAAGTACTCCAGTATCTCTGCCAAGAAAACAACAAATGGGGTCATGAAGAGTTGGATGCAACTTAAACAATGACAAATTAGACATGATATACATACAGGAATTGAGCAAACTTCTATTAAAAACTGCTCTGTCATAAATTCAATATTAAAATAAGCAAACATCAATGTTGGAAATGCCCATAAAGCTACCAATTACCTCTCAATACCCCTAAAGTAGAACCATACATTATTTTCAAAGGAAAATGTAGATTTGGTAGGGCAAATGGCCTGGTAAGTGTCAGAACTTAGTTTAGAACTTGGGTCTCCCAACTCCAACTCTCCCCAGCTGTGCCTCTTCTGCTAAAGCAGACACAATGATGAAATGTGCATTTCTTTTCTAAAATTAAATAACTCGGATGCTTTTATTTCTCCCCTACCTCCCTCAAAAGCCACCATAGTGACAGGATCATCTCTTAGGGGCTCAATAAATATTTGCTATTTGGTCACCACAATGTTTATGGCAGAACTAACACTCTTTTTCCTCTTCCTTCATAGATGAGAGTACCTATCCAGTCATGGAATGAATGAACGAATAAATAGAATTTAGTAAATTTTTTAATTTAGAGATAACAGATTGACATGGTCAAGTCAGGAAGACCTGAGTTCAAAACCTGCCTCAGATATATAACCACTGTTTGCCTCAATTCCCTCATCTGTATAATGAGAATAAAAGCACCTACACCCCAGGGTTTTTTTCTGATCAAATGAGATAAAATGCATTGCAAAACTTAAATGGAATAATAAGTTGTACATAATGGACTTGGAGTTTCATGTGCAATCATTTTTTTGTATTATACTGTGAAATGCTTATTTTATCCCATAAGTTAAAATAAAATAAGTAAAACTTTTAAAAGCAATATATAAACATTAGCTATTAATAGTTGTAACAGTAAGTGCTTACAACATACTCAGTGCTGGGGATACAAATAGAAAAAATAAGACATGCCTACTCTTGAGCATTTTACATACTAGTTGTGGGAGATAACAAATAAAAGAAAGTCAGCTGTGGGGCAGATGGCAAGGCCTAGAAATCCTAAAGGTATGAGAGTTTTGCAAGGCCCAGAAGTCTTTAGGTTACATAAGTAGGTCAGATGACAGATTGTAGGGTAACAGGGCAGATGGTAAGGCCTAGAGCTGTAGTTTCAAACTCAAAAAGAAATGGGGCTTAGTAACCATATGTAAGGATTCCTATGGGCCTCATACTGACTTTAAAAATTACATATTAATTATCTATATTTTATTATAATTTTATGTATCACGTTATCTACTTCCCAATTCCATTTTAATCTGGCTCAGGTCAGACTTTGGAGTGCTACAAGTCACATGTTTGACACCTCTGGCTAGAGGACTTTGACAGGCAACAGCAGGGCAGATGGTAAGGCCTGGAGGTCCTCCTTCTCATTGGAAGGAATGGAGTTGTTGACTCTGGTCTCATCTAGACCCTAGTAGTACTCAAGCAGCCTGGAAAGGGGGGGAAGGGAAGAAAAATGAGAAGAACAGAGGAAAACATAGCATTTTTAAGTAACTGGAGTGACATTTGCCACATGCAGCTTTTCAGAGTCTCTGATTGGCTTGAAGGTAGGGATTCTCTCCTATTTTTCCATTATTAAAAGGCTTCCTATAAGAGGTTAGCTTTTTGATGTAGTTTTTAAAATGTCTATCTGTAACTTATATATCATAGATATATATTATAGTCTACATTACACAAAATAATATGTTATTGAATACCAATGATTAAAATAATAATATTGAAGTTTAATTTATTATCAGAACATCTGCACGTCACGACATGAAAACCATCACAGATTTCATACATTCTCCTTAAACAATTGTTTAATGGAAGAGGGAAACCAAATGAGGGCCTCATTAGTTTTTTTGTCAACTTTAATAAAGGAAAAGGTGCTTTAAAAAAATTTCCTTGCTTGTTTTTCAAAAAAGTTTAAACCAGTAACTAGTACTACAGTCAGATGTCAGTTATTTGCCCCAAAGGAGGGAACTATTAGTATGATAAATGTGAGCTAGTACTAAGGCTAATGTTGTTTGGTCATTTTTCAGTTGCATCTGATTGTACATGATCCCATTTGGAGTTTTCTTGGCAAAAAATACTTGAGTGGCTTGCCATTTCCTTTTCCAGCTCATTTGATAGATGAAGAAACAGAAGCAAACAGAATCAAGTGACTTGCCCAGGGTCATACAGCTACTAAGTGTCTGAGGCTAGATTTGAACTCAGGTTTTTCTAACTCTGGGCCCAGCACTCTTATCTACTGTGCCACTAGCTGCCCCATCAAGTAATTAGATTATTTGATTCTCACAGCAGCTGTACAAAGTAGCAGGGCCAGGCATAATGAATAATAAAAATAGTATTTACATAACACTTGAAGGTTTGCAAATTGCTTGACATACATGATCTCATTTCATCACCTTTAGACTGAATTCCTCAAGGGTAGGGGCCTGCTTTTAACTTTCTTTATATCTCCAGACTTTTAGTACAGTTCTTGGACTGTAGGAGCATATTGATTGACTGACTGATTCTCATGACAAGCCTGTGAGGGAGATGCTATTGTTATTTCCATTTTATTGAAGAGAACACTGAGGTTGAAAAAGCTCCAGAAGCTGAGAAAGTCCATTGTCCCCTATCTTGTATATAAATCTCAGGTTTTACTGATTCCAGGCCCAGCACTCTATCCCGTAAGCTGTCTTTGTTTTACATCCTTCTTTTACAGATGAGGAATAGAGATGTGTAGTATTATATGAGGGAACTAAGGCTTAGACAGGTTAAATGATTTTCCCAATGGGTGGGAAAGGTAAAACTAGAATCCTCATCTTCTGCTTCAAAATTCACTACTCCCGGGGCAGCTAGGTGGTGCAGTGAGTAGAGCGTCGGCCCTGGAGTCAGAAGGACCTGAGTTCGGATCTGGCCTCAGACACTTAACGCACACACAAACAAAAACCTAGCCGTGTGACCTTGGCAAGTTACTTAACCCCAATTGCCCTCTAAAAAAGCAAAAAAAAAAAAATTCACTACTCCTTCCACTATAACCAGCCACACTCCATCTGAGAAACAAAGCTAAAGGAAAAGTTGGCAAAGGGGAAGGGAGGGGGGATTCAATATCTCCATATCTAGTTGGTATAATATCTCATTTCCTCACCTAGCTAATTAATTGGTTCTTTAATAACAAGCACTTCTTTATATCTCCCACAATTCCTTGTACTCAATAGCTATGCCATAAACATTTGACATTTGTCTTTCCATTATCTACAAAACTTGTTCCCCACCCTCACTATTTTCAGACACTCTGTACGAGAGTACAATTTTGCAAGCCATTTGTTCAACAACAATGCTATTAAGGCCCTGATAAAGTACTGTGGTAAGCACTGGGATAGCAACAAGATCATTAGGGCCTAGTGTACGTTGCAAATCTATTTCTTGCTTCTGGCTATTCTTAATACATGCCACTTCATTTTCCACGACTGTGCCTTTGCATGTCATGAGGCCTAGAATTTTACCTTTGTCTCTTTGGACTCTCAAGATTCCTTAAAGTTGTCAACAAGTGTTGATTAAATGCATACTGAATTCTAGGCAAAACCTAGGTATCACTTCCTACAGGAGCCCTAGTGGCTCATATTTTCTACTTCTTGAAATTCCTTTATATGATTTTGCATATACTTGTCATTACTTCTCTGTGTATGTGATTTTTCCCTCAAAAGAATGTAAGCCCTTTAAAGGCAAGGACTGTTGTCATTTGTATTAGTACTGCCAATTCCTTGCACAAGGTAGGCACTTAATAAACACTCATTGAATTGAATTCTTAATGCTTATTCCTTTAAAAGAGTCACGTGTTCTGTTTTAACATTTCAGTATTGTGAAGCATCATCCATTTAAAACATTTTTAAAAGATCTTTTCTCATTAAAGATCAAGTTGTTCATACGTGTTGCTACATTTGTTTGCTGCACAGAACATTTCCAAGAAAAATTCAAAATTTCAATTAGCATGAGTCTATGACACAGTGGATTGATCCTTCATGGCTCGGGGCTGTGGCTTCCATCCAGCACAATGTCTCTGTCATCATCAATAAGAATGAATGAGTGCCCACTACATGTTAGGAACTATGCTGGTGCACAGGATACATGACATCTTTAAATTTGAGAAGATACTGAAAAATAAGTAAACTGAAGAGTGGGGGTGGGGTGGAATCTTTAACATGTAGCTGCAAATAAAAACTTGGCAACAACATTGAGTCTCATGGGACTTGGTCAGGACCTTGGCCAAGACAGTTTTAGTGTACATATTTCAATACTTTAGAATCCTTATCTTCCTTCAAAGGTCATGTAAAATGCCATCTCTTACATGTCTCCTTTCCTGATCCTTACAACTCTTTTTTATGGTCTCCCATAAGTCTTCCACAGGATGACTACCAGTGGTGTGCTGGAGCCAGCTCATACTGGTTCACATGAGCTGATTGTTAAATTTTCAATGTGAGCATTTACAATGTGGAAATCCGGAAATGCTACATATCAGGGCTTAATTTGATTTGTTAATTGTCCTGTCCCAAAGTTATGGAGACAATACTAATAACGTAGATTAAACTTAAAAGTATGTTGTGCACACTTTATCTTCCCTACACACCTGGTTGTTAAACACATGGTAGAACACCCTTGACTACTCAACACTTTTGGAGTTGGGGTTAAGGGGTGACTGGGTAGGTTTCCTCTGGTTCTCATGTTTCTTGATGTTCAGGTTTGTTTGTTTGGTTTTTTTCTAATCAACACCTTAAAATACTTTTAATTTTAAATGTAAACAATGCTATTATAAGACTGAGAAGCTCCTTAAGCCTGTAGAACTTTAAGTTCAATTAAATCCTTAGTACTTTAGCTTTTGCATTTATTTCACTCCGTTGAGCATGTATAACCACGGCCTATTAGAAGGTTTTGTTATGAGCAACATTACTCTCTTCAGTTGTTTCTCTTATCTAATGTACTTCAAACAGATGAAAAAAGTCTCAAAGGCAAGAAGTGATCTAGGATTTTTGGCTGGTGTGAAACTAGGTTTTGGGTATGTTTCATTTTTTTTCTTCCAGAGCTATTACTCATATCAGTTGTTTACCTAATCATTCCCCCTCTGGAAGCATGATGTGTGAGTAACCCAGTTTCCTGAGCTATGCCTTACAAATCTGTTATTAATGTTTCAGAGTGTAATAGTACAAACTGTCCAGGATGGGAGATTGGAACAGCTTTTGCATGGTCTCCTAAAACCACTGATCAATTTGGACACATTTTATCTGGCTGGCATTTTCAGTAAGGGTTTCCACTACCTAGCAAAGTGGAAAATGACTGTCATGATCCCTTATACTGCCAACACAGTTTAGTTTTGGATTTTCAGAGTGACCTAACTAAGCCAGGACTACTACAATCATTATTCAATATATTTATAGTTGGCTTTTCTTCCTGCCTCCTTCTCCGTCCACATCAAGGGCCATCTCCAGTCATCATGATCTATATCTTGCCACTGGACCCAGATGGCTCCTGAGGACAGAGTGAGGCTGGTGACCTTCCACAGCCCTCCCTCCCTTAAATCCAATTTACTTGCATGTCATGGCATCACCTTCCTGATGTCATGGTCCTCTCTGAGAATGAAGGACAAATAACCTGTGAGTAGCCTGAGCTTTTTCCTTTCTTTTAAATTTAAGCTCTGCTGAAACCTTCCACATCACCCCAGCACATCTTCATGGAGATGGGACGGTCGAGACAATTAAATTAATAATCAATCGATAAAAAAGTATGTACTAAACCCCAACTGTGTGCACTGTGCTAGATATCATGAAATTTAGAGATTCTTGAATGAGAAGCACCCCAATATTGTAAATCAATTCTGAATTCTGGCACCATATTTTCCTTCTGTACTGTTCTTCTATTCTGAAAGATATGAACTGCTATGACAACTCTTGGCCTCTCACCATCTCTGGATATGAATCCAGGCCTAACTGATAGATGGGAAAACCTATGCTCCACATGTACTTTTTGACATCCTCACATAGGTAGAAGGGATGCCAAAAAGTAAATGTGCTGGGGAGCTGTCAGCAAGAGATGAAAGAGTGAGGATATTCAGTGCCAGATGTGTCCACCCACATACAAAGTAACTGGTAATTGGAAGGAAGAGGAATGCCCCCCACCTCCACAATCCCAAACCTCTTTCAGAAGCAGAACCAACATGGGGAGAAAAGAAAACTCTCCCACTCCCACCATGCCCCAGCCCACCTGATTATTTACAGAATTTCATTCCAATACCCAATAGGGACCTTACTGGCCAGAGTAAATACTCCCTTCTGCAGGAGAGAATGAGAATTTCATATGGATGTTTGTTGGACAGCACACTCAAGGAAAGCCTTCACATCTGTCTTCTGTTTGAGAACAATTGGATGTTTTCCTCGGAGTAGTTATAGGGTTTAGACTAGCTTTGGAGAGAGGGACTTAGCTGCCTTCTAGAAAGATTAGTAAACAACCAAGGCTTTTGAAGGTTGGTACAGCATGAGAGTTTCTCAACAGCTGTCGAGAAATAGACAAATACTGACTTCTAACTTGAGCAACTAACTGGAGAGAATGTGTTTTTGTAAAAATACTCCTTCCTAAGGAAACCAAAGATATGAGACATTGCTGTTTTACCTCCACAATAAAATCCAGTGCAAGAGTAAATATTGGAAATGAAAAAAACATTCAAGATTGCAATGAACCGTATCATATAATACTCAATACTTTAACATAGAGGAGAAAAGCCTTGCTCAGAAGTAAGCATGAGATCACAATGGACAAAATGAATTTTGAGGAGCTTTCAACTAATCAGTGGGTCAATAAACATTTATTAAGCACCTCCTGCCTTCAAGGAGCTTGAAATCTAATGTAGGAACAGATATGCAAACAAATATATGCAAAGCAAGTTACATTAAGGATAGATAGGAAACAGAGGGAAGGCACTAGAATTAAGAAGGGTTGAAGAAAGCTTCCTGTAGAAGGTGAGATGTTAAGTTGGGATTTAAGGAAAGCCAGTAGTTGGAGGAAGAGAAAGCATTTCAGGCAAAAGGATCATCAAGAGAAAATGTCCACAGATGAGATATAAAATGTCTTATTTATGGAACAGTCAGGTCACAGGATCAAAGAATACTGGTGGGGAGTAAGGTAAAAGAAAACTGGATGGGTAAGAGGAGGCCAGGTTATGAAGGACTTTGAATGCCAAAACAGATCATTTTTTATTTGATCCTGGAAACTATAGGGAGACACTGGAGTTTGTTGAGTAGCAGGGTGACATGGTCAATCCTGAGCATTAGGAAAACCATTTTAGTGGCCAAATGGATCATGAACTGAAAAGGGGAGAGGCTTGAGGCAGACTGACCTCCCAGCAGGCTATTACAATAATCCACAAGGTGAGGAGAGACTGTCCTAGAGTGATAGCACTGTTAGAAGAGAAAAGGGGGTATATAGAAGAAATGTAGCAAAGGTGAAATTGACAGTCTCTAGCCAATTGGACCTGAGGGATGAAATATAGTGAAAAGTCTAGGATAACTCTTAGATTGAAAGCCTGAGGGACTGCTTTCCAAAGTAACTTTATACAACCACTTCAAAACATGTCACATAGACCAATGAGAACAAGATAGTCCCTTCAGAGAAATGAAGTCTAAAATAGATTAGCGCTTTCAAGTGCTTAAATCAAATTTTTTATCACTCAGAAAACTTTATGCAGTTTCTCTACTCTTCATGACAAACAGGAACCATACTCTATTTCCACAAGAAAGAACTCCAAAGTAATTTTTTTCTCTAATAAACTAGTCTACATAGAATTGTGAGATATATATATATTTACATATAATATAGAATTATGGATATCTACATGTAACATATAGATAACTACATAGATATAGATATGCATGCACACAGAGAAATAGATATACCTATAGATATATAAGTAGATGTGTCTATGGATATAGATATGTGTATATGAGATATGCATATATGAGACACATATGTGAGAGATACATGTATGTAAGATAGAGATCCTAAACCCCATAGAATATACCAGAATAACAACAATAAGATGATTAATAGCTAACATTATATAATATT
The DNA here is from genome assembly GCA_011680675.1 of Gymnobelideus leadbeateri. Lineage (NCBI taxonomy): Eukaryota > Metazoa > Chordata > Mammalia > Diprotodontia > Petauridae > Gymnobelideus > Gymnobelideus leadbeateri. Next base: position 242,824 of record WOXC01009347.1, on the reverse strand, counting down.
TTATAGTTAGGACCTATTAGGGTTTGTCTGCTGTGCTGACATATTTTAACCTGTTCCTACCTATCCTGACTTTCTTAACTTGACCCTCATTCTAACTTGTGAATACAGCTTCTGTTACTTGACCAGAACCAACTCCTTATCTCCTAGTCCTAACTCAGATTCCAAGTCCTGGTCTAATGACTTTGAATTCAGCAGCTGCTGGCTATTGCTCATTTAATTCAGTTCAACATATATTAAATAGCATACGTGAAGCACAAGGGATACAAGGGAGTATGAGAATAAAGATCTTGAAACATGGCATCTAACAGAAAAAAATCCTATATGGTTTGACATCCATGAATGATGTTATTTTATTTTATTTATTTTATAGTTTTATTTTAAAAACTGAAATAAATTGCATTAGCAATAAAGCTGAAAATAGTCATTGTACAAATAACTATGATAAAAGAGTTGTGAGAGATTGAAGGAGGAAATAATTCCCTTTAGCTTTGGAGATGGGATAATCAGGAAAAACATCTATGAAGAGGTTTGTAAAGTACTTGCGTTGGAACTTGAAGGGAGGGATTTTAATGGATGCATCTGGTGTGTGAGATGAGTCCATTTCAGACACAAGGGGTGCATGGATGAAGATGTGGAGATGAGAGATGAAAGAGAATATGGCACAAAGGGTAGTCCAGTCTGAGGAAAATGCAGAGTACTTGAGGTTGGAGGAATGATGTACAGCAAATGGATTTTGGCAGACTTTGAATGTCAGGATAAGGAATATATATATATATATATATATAATTTGTTCAGTAGTTTTGATGCTGTGTATTGACTATATTTGAAAGCGCTTTGTGAAATAATTAACTCAGAAACAGCTCCATTTCCTTGAACAAAATGTGTTTCCCAGAATCCAGAAAATTGGGTAAATCTCCAGGAAACTTACACACCAGGTTATCTGGGAAGTAATAGAGTCACAAAAGCCACTGAAATCTCTCTAAGTTCTCTGGTCCCTTTTCTTCTGGACTCTGTCAGAATGGTATGGAATAACTGAGCAGTGTCATGACTATTTTAAACCAAGCTGAGAATACTGCTTTTACAACTCAGTGAGCCATGTAAAACCCACTGATGGTGCCGAAATCTGGCCTGTGTTCCCTGTGCCGAAAATAACTGGATAATGTTCTCTTAAACTCTAAACAGCTGTAATAGCCCTCACCCCCCTCCCACCAGAATCTACTGAATTTTACTAGGGAAACATAAGGATCCATGTAGGCTTTATATTAATTACAATTTTATTTTTTAAAAAATTGTTGACAAAACTTTTTTTTCTTATTGTAAGATAATAGAACTCTGAGTTTGGAGGACAGTAGCCTTCCCTAGTTCTATAAAGGGTTTAAAGGTTAAAAGACATTATTCTTACAATCAATATTTCTCATTTTCCTTTGCCATTAAAAATCACACAGTTAATGAAAATGATATCTGCAGGTTAGATTTTCCCTGATATAGGACTGATTGTCTTTCATAGCCCAGGAGGGGCAATCTGTCCTTCTCTATGAAACTAGCTAATCTGTATTATCTGTCCTAATTTGTGGTCTGCACCTTGAAGGCTACACCAAATATAGCTTTCTGCTGTTCCCACATCCTGATGGTTAATTGTATGCCTTATAATCAGTGAAAAGATGGTTTAATATAGCAGAAAGAACATTGGATTTGGAACGCAGAAGATTTGGTTTCTATCCTGGCTCTCCTACTTACTATCCAAGTGACTAGACAAGTCACTTAATCTTACTGAGCCTTTATTTCTTAATCTATATAATGGGCATGATGACACTTGCACTACCTACTTCACAGGATTATTTTGAGGAAAATCACTTTCAAAACCACGTATAGTGCTTACTATATAAATGATTTATTAATATAATTAAAGCTTAACAACTCTGACCTAAAAGCAGTCTTATAGAAAAAAGCAAGCTTATAGAAAGTGTATTTATTTAAACTACATTTAATTCAATTCAATAAATATCTATTAAGTCCCACTACTCACTGGTAACTTGCCCTCAGAAAGCTTACTTTCTGCCATATTTACTAGAATATATTGTACCCAGCAGAGTAGTATGGAATAGTAGGTAGAAGGCAGACCTCAGACTCAGGAAGATCTGGGTTCAAGAATGACTGAATGACATTGTCAAAGGAAATGTATACAGTTAGTTTCCCAAACCAATGAAAAGGTACATCATGTATTAGGTATTCAGGAAATGTAAATAGAATTGTATGCTTGTTGTTATTTAGTTGTTTTTCAGTTGAGTCTGACTCTTCAAGATCTCTTTTGGGGTCTTCTTGGTAAACATACTGGAGTGGTTCACCATTTCTTTCTCCAACTCATTTTACAGATGAGGAAACTGAGGCATACAAGTAAAAATACTTGCCCAGGGTCACACAACTAGTAAGTGTCTGAAGCCAGATTTAAACTCAAGTCCAGGCCCTGCGCTCTATCCACTATGCTACATAGCTGAATATTTAGTGACATGTAAGATTTATTTCATTAAATTAGCTATTTATTTTGACATTAACATTTTATCTAATGATAAATGTTTTTAATGATGGAGAAAATGAAGTAATACCCTAAAGGCCTTCTGTATGTATTGATTTTTCCCCTCATAAATAATAAATGAAAATAAAATCATTTTTCTTTGTCATGTGTATTTTCTCACCAATTTGGTCAGAATCACAGACATCTTTGCAATAGTGTAATTTAAGCAGATATTTATATACATACATATACATATAGATATGTGTGTCCATATATATGTATGTATATATGCACATGTATACACATACATACATGTTCGTGTATATATATACATATACACGTGCATATTATGTGCACATGTATACATATATACACATACATATGTGTGTATATACATGGGTGTGTGTGAAATCTCCTTTAAGTTCGTATCCCTCCCCCCAAATAAAAGAAGTAGGGATATGGGGCGGCTAGGTGGCGCAGTGAATAGAGCGCCGGTCCTGGAGTCAGAAGGACCTGAGTTCGGAGACGGCCTCAGACACTTAATCCACACAAACAAAAACCTAGCCGTGTAACCTTGAGCAAGTTACTTAACCCCAGTTGCCCTAAAGGGGCGGCTATGTGGCGCAGTAAGAGTGCCGGCCTCGGAGTTGGAATGACCTGAGATCAGATCCGGCCTCAGAAAATGAGCACCCACGTATAAATAATGACTAGCCGTGTAACCTTGAGCAAGTTACTTAATCCCAATTACTTAAAAAAAAAAAGAAGTAGGGATAGAGAGAAAAAGATATTCCTCTTAAAATGTTGGCACTTTCTACTCAGAAAATGCCTATATGGTTAAGCATCCATGAATCAGAGAATCTTTAAAATGGAAATAAATTGCATTAGCAATAAAACTGAAGACAGTCATTGTTTTAGTAGATGAGGGAAATGTATTAATACCCTCTCAATTTACCAGTTGCTATTCAAACCAGAAAGAACAAAGATGTGTGCACATGCTCCCCCAATCCTTCAAGCACTAGAAAATTCTCAACTGAGCCAATATAACCATTTGAATGGTTACTTATAATTCAAGTCAAACATGAATTATGAGATATTAGAGAGAGGTCTTTGGAAAGTTATTAAGTCTGTGTCCTTGTGGCTGCATCAACTATAAGAGATTCTTTGTAGAATGCAAGGCAGTATTAAAGGCCCAGCAGACACTCCTGTAATTAGACCTGGTCTGAGTCCTAGAGTTGTCTCAGTTCCTGGGTTTCTTCTGTTCCCTGGGACAACAGGGTTCATAACTTTCCACCTCAGATATCAAATCTCTTTAGGGCTTAACATCACCATAATCCATGAAAATCTTGGGAACCACCTGTAGGGACCTAGGATTTTTAGTCCCTTTCCTTTAGAACTATTCCAAAAACCTTTCACAATCAGAGTTATACCCCCACCCCCACTCTGCATTGATTCAGACTTTTGTTCATGTATGTCCACTCAAACCCAGAAAGTAGACTTACGCTCTCATTTTTTTTCTCTTCTTTCCAATAACTACTCTGCTAAGATACTTTTCTTGCTGTCTGCTGCCATCTGAGACTGACAAGCGCATTCTGAGGGAAACAGTAACCCAGAGTCCACAAGTCATGTGATGTACACCTAGAATCACCAGGAGGTCCCAACCACTCAAGGGGTGACAGCTCACCACATCCAATCCAGCTCCAGATAACCAGCATCTGAAATGCATCCTGAAGCTATTCTTAGAGTCTACTGGTAATCATTCACGGGATGGACAACTGTGAGCCTGCCTTTCACTGGGGCCACAGCTGCTGGTCCTTCAAGATGAGCAGAACAAGCCTTTTTTTCTTAACATTTTTCTCTAGCACACTGGATCTCCCCTTTGCCCCCACCATTGTTCATGTTAATCTGTGCATATGTTATATCCTCCCAATTAGAATGGAAACTCCTTGAGCATGGGCACCTTATAATACATTTCTAACTTTGCATTTCCTATGTTTAGGACAAAGTCTGCTTCACAATAACAGTTATCCTTTCCACATTGTGACTTTCCCCTTTGAGGTTTTGCTATATCGTAGGTCAGTATAAGAAATTAAATGGGAATTTTTTTGGACTTTTGCAGAAGCCACAGATGATATGTCAAACAGACAACACAGAAAAAGTTTAGAAACTCAAAGATGTATAAACATATGTGTTACATTGTAGAATATAAAAATATTTTATCATTTAATACCACAATAATTCAGATTTCTCTGGTATGAAGGAAGGGGCAAAAACTTTTACCCGGATTTTCTAGATCACTGGTGGGGTAAAGGGGAAGGGTGCCCTAACCTCCACAATGTGGAAAGGATAACTGCATATACTTGACTAAAGACTAGATTTAATTGTAATTTGCCCTAATCTTTAATAATATGGTGAGGAAATATCTTGAGTCTCTAACCCTTCCTATAACTAATTGATCCATGGCACTAATGTCTTGTCACTAATTTTCAATTCTTTCTGGGCAGGTAACTGAGGGATAATCTGACCCTATTATGAAAAGCCTGTATTACATGTCATTTTCAGTCACACACTTCTGTCATTATCCCTCTCCAAAAAAATCAGATAATAATAAGCTGCCTTATCCTTCTCCACTATGCTGAAGGAAAAAAAAAGCTTCCTTCTAAAGTCTGATCTAACTATGCCATTCATAAGACTGTGTAAGGAGGAAGTTAGTAAAGGGAAGTCAATGCATTGGAACCCTTTGGAAATTTTATTTCTTCATAGGACTGAAAAGAACCTTTGGAGATGAACTAGCTAATGACAAGAATGAACTTAAAAGACTGTTGTCCTGAATACCCAAACCTTTTTAAAGCTAATTAAAGAAAGAAATGCCTGAGCTTCCTTTTCTAAACCATGCTAATATAAACTCAAGTTCTTCCTAACATCTAATTTAATCATTATATCCTGAATTAACTCACAGTATATTTCTCCTTAAGGTCTTCCTCTCATCCCTCCTTAGTATAAGAATGGTCTGTTTGATTGTTTAATTACAAAGAAGTCCCTATTCTTCCTGCTGTCTGCAATGGAATGGAAGAATTGCTGATGAATTGGCTAAGTGTCTGCATCCTGAAGAATATATGCTTAGTGGTTGTTCATCCTTTGTTTTTAGAAGGGACCGATGACCTCACAAAAGTGATGTATTGATTTCCACAAGAGTTGGATAAGAGTGGGACAAAGCCCCAAAGTCATCAGCCTCACTCTCCCCTCCAGAGTCATAAAAGTCCGGTGTCCAGACAAAGGTTAAAGACAACTGGAAAAGGTCAAGGATTCAGTGGGTGATCTTGACCTTCCTAAATTAAGGTCTCTGTTTGTCTGAGGTCATACCCATTCCATGACTAAGGACTGGGTAAGAGCTGAGACAAAAAAAAAAGATATCAATCTGGGAGAGGAAGACCCTCAGAATTTCTGGCTAGAACAGAAAACAATTGCTATTTACACTTAGGCTAAGTCATCAATGTAAACAGTGAGCCACAGAGGCTTGGGTTGGGGCTATTATTGGCCATTCAATGAAAGCCAAAGTGACTTGGATTTTAAGGAGGTTTTAAGTACCTCTATTTAAAACATGATGGGTGTTTTTAAAGCATGTTTTTCAGAGCTATATTTCAAGAAATCAAAAATGAAAACCATCCTGGACAAAAAATAAGTTGTCCCAGCTTTTTGGAAGAGGAAGGAGGAGGATGAGGTAGAAGAGAACCTAGTTCATCCCTTCCCACAAATACAGCCTCCATGGAAGGAGTAAGCTTAAACTTAGACCACCATAACTGTAATGAGGCATACCTTTAAGAAATGTGTGTGACAAGGTTTAACTCACAACACCTACTCTAGAAGTCCTTCTCTCAACACTGGCTTAGGGAGGACCAGAGCAAATCTACAAATGACTTTTGGCTTTCAAACACCAGTGAAAAAACAAAGAACCTGGCTTCTTAGATGATACTAACAATTTAATGATAGCAATGAACAATAGCAGCAATTTAATGAAAGCAAAATTATTCTGGTTGGAAAACTTTCATTCTCTCTACCTACCCCCCCCTTATCAAGTTTAGATATGTTGAAAGTAAGTTGATAAATAGCATAGCATTTTTTCCTTTGGTTACTTGTATTTTTTTAAATAAATAGTTCAGTACTAATCCCCTTGGTCACTCTGTTGTATTCTGTTAAGATTTATAATTTCTGGGGCAGCTAGGTGGCACAGTGAGTTGGAATCAGAAGGACCTGAGTTCGGATCCAGCCTCAGACACTTAACACGCACAAACAAAAACCTAGCCATGTAACTTTGGGCAAGTTACTTAATGCCAATTGCCCTCCAAAAACAAACAAACAAAAAAAAGATTTATAATTTCCCTTCTATGTAAGAATTAGAGAGAAAACATCTAATTGTTTTGGAGTTTGGGCATACTTGTTTTAAAACAATGGACTACTTTCAGGCATGTAGAATAATTGCACTTTTCATTGAGTTGTGGGTCATCCAAAGGGCAATGAAGAGATTCATGGGGGAAATGAATAAACTAAAGCATTTTGCAAATGTGGAGCTATACAGGAGAAGCAATGTAAAAGATATTATCAAAGAGATAGATGTCTAGAAAACAACCTAGGGTAGTCAAGGACAAAAGGCAATGGATTGCTGTAATGCCTTCAATAGCCTCTCCACTTACTAAAACAGACACTTCAGAGAAGCTCACAACCCCTGAGTCACATCCTAAGAGCGAGCAACAAGGACCAAAGCACCTTTCCTGTGGTGGGGACTTTGAATTTCACTGAACACCAATTCCCCATGAGTTTTATCCTGCCTACAGACATGAATCAGTACCAGTCTAGGCTCCCCACTCTCTTCCCTCAGTGCTCCAACCTTCTTGACTCAGATGTTATTGTTATTTGTCCTCTGTTCTCAAAGAGGACCAATGAAATCAGGCGGGTGATGTCTTGACTTGCAAGTGAATTGGATTTAAATGAGGTGGGGCTATGAAAAGTCACCAGCCTCATTCTCTTCTACAGAGTCATATGGGTCCAGTGACAAGATATGGCTTGACTCAGATAAAAACAGTACAAAAACCCACCAGAAGTTACTGGTTTGAGATACTTTATTCTGTCCAGATTCCCAGCAGGATGCCCAAGGAGACCTAACTTATTTCCACCATCTGCCCCGAGTGCCCTTCATATTGTATGTCCTTTAAATAAAACTGGCTTCTTTTACCATCTTGTATGCCTCTCAACAAAGAGATAGTGGCCTGTAGGTACAGAATGAGACCTAAATTTGCATACCTTTTATTATATGAGAAAATTGTGCAGCAGGAACATGGGAGTCATCAGGAAAAAACATCAATGTTTTGTTGTTGTTATTTTTAAAGAGTGTTTTTATTTTTATATTTTAAAAGTAAAAATACACTTTGCAAGCACAAATTGAAGGAGGCCTGGCTAGACAACAATTCCTATGAAAAAAGATCTGGGAATTTTAGTGGGCTGAACACTCAATATAAATCAGCAACACCACTAACAATGAGGGAGGTGATAGTTCCTCTGTAGCCTGATCTAGTCAGAACACATTTAGACACAAGACATTTTAAAATGCTTTTTAAAAAACTATTTCAAGCCCATGGTTATCTAGCCTCTGATTAAAGCTGTCCAGTGCTGAATAACTCACTGCCTCCTGAGGCAGCCCATTTCACTTCTAGATAGCTCTATCAGGGAGATTTTCCTCACATTGAGCTAAAATCTGCCCTTTTTGCTACTTCTACTCATTGCTCCTAGTTCTATCCTCTGGAACCTTGCAGAACAAGCTTAACTCTAAAGCAGCACAAGGAAGATGTATTAGGAAAAGCGACTGGGAGAAACATTTGTCATAAGAATTTCCAGGCCTGCCCCTGGCAAACCTCAGACACTCCCCCTTTCAGCTGCTTTGGGGAAAGACATTAAACTGAGCCTTCAAACTGTTCTGTGTCTGTCCTATTTCTTTGTCTCTAAAAGCTCTAGCAAATGATCTTGTCTTCAGGATGGGCCTGCCTCTGCCCATTCACAATGACTTTCATCTTCCTCTGTATAAATTCCCCATGCAGGTCTCCTAAATAATTTCAATTTAGCAAGCATTTATTAAGACCCAGCAAAATCCTGTGCTGGACCCTAGAGGAGATTCAAAGACACATGAGAGTCAGTCTGTACCCTGAAAGCTGATCCAGCAGGGGGACATCCAGTTAATATAAAATAGACTCTGAAAAGTGTCATGACAGGGGTCACAACAAAGTCCTCTGCAAATTCTTTTGAGATCATCTCCTCTTCCAAAATGGAAATTGTATTCACATGACATTGAACATCAAGGTGAAAAACAAATAATGTAGTCAATCATGAGGCAGCTGGTAGTGCAGTATATTCATTTCACTACTGGACCTGGAGTCAAGAAAATCTGAGTTCAAATCCAGCCTCAGATACTTAATAGCTGTGTGACCCTGGGCAAGTCACTTACCCTCTATTTACCTCAGTTTCCTCAACTATAAAATGGGAATAATAATAGCACCCACTTCCCAGGTTGTTTTAGGATCAGATGAGATAATATTTGTAAAGCACTCAGTAGAGTGCCTGGAACATAAAAGCTTATTCCCTTCCCCTTCTCTCACTTAGATTTTTCTAAACGTCAGTGTGTGCTGTAATATGAGCATGCTACCCATGCTTCCTGATAGACAAGTGATGGGCTCAGAGTATAGACTGAGACATTTTTTGGAGGTGTCCAATGTGGGGATTTGTTTTTCTTCACCATACATGTTTGCAGGGGGGGGTGGTTTGGCTTTTCTTTCTCAAAAGCTTGGGGGGTTGAGGGAAGCCAATGTTAGAGGAAGCGAAAGCAGATTTTTATTATTTGGAAAAATAAATTTTATTTTTTTAAAAAAGAGTATAGACTGTGAAATTGATTTTCTATTTTCTATTTCTATTCTCTTCTCCAGAGTCATCTGGGTCTAGTGGCAAGATATGGCTTGACTCAGATAAGAACAGTATAAAAACCCACCACAAATTACTGTTTTGAGATACTTCATTCCACCCAGATTCCCAGCAGGATGCTGGGAATCTATTCCTGAGTTTTAACCATGGTAAGTGCCCATCAATTGGAGAATAGTAGAACAAATTATGTTATGTGAAAAGCACAGCAAAAAATTTTACCAGAAACACCTGGTTAAAAAAAGTAGAAAAAGCAGAAAACTCTAGTGGAATGCCTCAGGGATGTGTCCTAGGTCATATACTGTTTGACATTTTGTTATCAATGACTTGGATGCTAATATAGATAGCTTACTTATAAAAATTTTAGATGCCATGAAGCTTAGGGGCTAGGGAATAACTTCTATGTGATATTAACAAATCAAGATAGAAGATTTCCTTCTACTAGAATAAAGGGTTAAATCTGAAAAGAAAAATTTATTAGATGTAAATATAACATTTTACACTAGAATTATAAAAAAATCAACTTCACAAGTGCAAGTTGAGGGAGGCCTGGCTAGACAATGGTTCCTGGGGGAAAAAAAGATCTGGGATTTTCCTGGGCTACAGACTCAATGTATGTCAGTAGTACAACACCAATAACAAAGAAGGAGGTAATAGTTCTACACTACTCTCTTGGGTCAGAACACATCTGGAGTATTCATTTCAGACAGTCACATTTTTAAAAGGCCATGGACAAGCTGAAGCTTATCCGAAGGAAAAGGAGCTTGATCAGGATGAGGAAAGGACATTTAGCCTGGAGAAGATTTAAGGGCTATGCCAAAATTACCTTCAAGTATCTCTAGGGAAGGAATAGAAACAGTCATATAAAGTTGCAGAGAAGCCAATACAAGCTCTGTTTAAGGGGGAAAACTTCCTCATAATTAGTAATAATAATAATAGCCAACATTTATATAGCACCTATATGGGCAGCTAGATGGTACAGTATGGGCCTGGAGTCAAGAAGACCTGAGTTCAAATCTGACCCCAGACGCTTACTGGCTGTATGACCCTGGGCAAGTCACTTAATCCTGTTTGCCTCACTTTCCTCATCTGTAAAATGAACTGGGAAGGAAATGACAAACCATTCCAATATCTTTGCCATGTCATAAAGCATCAGACATGATGGAACAACAATAAGTATGTGCCAGGCATTGTGTTAAGCACTTTACAAATATTATCTCATTTAATCCTCACAACAACCCTGGGAGGTAGGTGCTATTATTATCCCCATTTTATAGATGAGGAAACTAAGTTTAATTTTCTTTCTCCATGGCCTTTTAGAATGAGCTACTAATTCATATTTCCATATGTATCTGCCATAGAGGTTCTCTTGAACTTGCCTGAAGGCCGTCTTCCTAGTCTTTTACTATTTAATTCAGTCCAATTATACCTTAAGTGTTTACTGTGTGAAGAGCACTGTGCTGGGGAGATTGGGAGATAATGCAAGGCTTAGAGAATACTGGTCTCTGTGTTTTAGTAGACCGCCTCGATGAATGCCAGTGGCCAAAAGAAACATCTGGCCTACCTTCTGGTGATGAGCGTCTCTGGATTGAACTAGGTTTATCCTTGGATAATGGACACCCAATTCCTGATTAACGTGTAGTTGTACACAAATAATTGTAACACAAATAGTATATGTTAAGGGGATGAAAAGGTGCAAATTAGATGCTATGTGAGGTCTGAAAAGATTGACCATTTGCTGATGTTACTGTAGAAGAGACAAGTGGAAGGAATAATGCTTAGTGAGGTATGTTTTGGATAAGATAGACTCTGAGATCCTAATTCTGTGACTGTGTGTCTTCTCTTTCTTTCTCCTAGAACACTCTTTATGTCCTACACACACACACACACACACACACACACACACACATACACACACACACACACACAATCATCATCATGCATGCTCCCACTGTTCCATATACCTAGAATGATTTCACTCCTTCCCCCCTCTATTTTTACTGAGCTCCCATCCATCCTTTAAAGCTTACCCTGAATGCCATCTCTTCCACAAAGCCTTTCCTAATCTCCCTAGTGAATAATAAGCTTTTCCCTCGGATTTCATATAATACCTTATTCTGTGCCACACTAATATTTAGCGTGTGAAATAATATGTTATCCTTATCTGGGTTGTAAACTTCATGGGGACAGTGACCTTTCCCAGTCCTTCTTAATTCTAATGTCTTCTTTCTGTTATTTACTTCCAACTTTTCCTGTATATAACTTCTTTGTACATATTCGTTTGCTGGTTATCCTTGGGATTGTGAGCACCTCTTTTGAAGGCAGTGACTGTCTTTTGCCCTTCTTTGTTTTTCCAGAGCTTGGCACAGTACCTGACACTCTAGTACAGGGGTAGGGAACGTCTGGCCTCCAGGTCACATGTGGCCCTCTAGGTCCTCAAGTGGGGCCCTTTGAACGAATCCAAATTTCGCCAAATAAATCCCCTTAATAAAAGGATTTGTTCTGTAAAACTTGGATTCTGTCAAAAGGCACACCGAACAACCCAAAAGGCCTCTAGGCTCCAGGTCCCCACCCCTGCTCTAGCAGATGATTAATTAATGCTTATTGAATCACTGACCATATCATCTTCAAAATTTGCATTTTCCCCAGGACCTAGCACTTAAGACATATTTGCTGCTCTTGCTCTCAGCTGTTCACATGTTGCACCCCTCTAACATCCTCCATCACAAACACACCATGAAAGGCTCTCATCCCAGGGTCCTCAAAAGCTTTGGTCGTTGGCCTTCTTTTTTGCTGGGGCCAGAAAGAGGAGCCCAGTATGGAAGATTAGTACTTATTCTATTTTATTTACTCCTCTCTCCCCTCTTTTTTTTTTAAAGAAAAAAGATACAAAAAAAGGTCATCAGTTAAAAGACCTATTAGGTACTTCTAAAAACAGCACAATGCTTTAGAAAAATATAGAAGAGGCAAAAAAGAGAAGTCCTTATTTAGAAAATACATAATTATATGCAATTTAAAATTAGCTAGATGTGAGGGGGTACTAAGTTTTGGAGTAGCTTCCAAGAGAGGAGCTTATCCCAAGACGGTTCTGAGAGAGAGCCAGGCAGGCATGCCCTGTAGCCATATGTTTACACATATCATTAAAACCAGTAATTAGGCGACTGTGGGTATGGAAGCATGGTTACATTCATAGGCAGTGTTTTGCCAGAAAGGCTGGTTGTTGACCTACCTTCATCTTGCCCTAAAAGTATATAAAAGAAGAACTTTGGCATTAGTAAAATGAAACATCTGTTTTATTTAATAATGATAATAAAAAACTTGCAGTGACAAATCCCAATAATAAATTCTGTTTGGAATTAAAACATACTCTGTTAGAACTCTGGAAGAATAAACAGATTATAAAAAAGATCATAAAAAAGCTCGCATCCGTAGAGAGTTCAGGCACCTCAGGCCATGATATTATATATACCCTGTGATTTCTCATTCATTTTGAGGGCAATGTGTCCTAGGCAGAAGCTCTGACTAACTTCAACTCTTCCATGACCTGGAAATTGTGTTTTTATAATGCCATCTATGTAACTGATAATAAATGCCCTTACACACAGATCCAAAGAAAGCAATGCTTAATAAAGCAAATGTCCTGTTTTCCACACACCACTAAGACTTCCTATGTCTTTCTGGATGCCTTCACATTTGTCTGAGAAAAGAAAAAACTGTGTATTATAAACAGAAGTATCATGACTAAAAGGTATGCTTGGACCTAGAAGAATATTCCTATTTGATAAAAACTGCTGGGAAAACTGTTTGGAAGAAACTAGGCTTAGACTGACAGCTTACACCACACTCCATAATATATTCTAAATGGATACATGACCTTCATATTAAAGATTACACTATAAAAAAATTAAAAGAGAAGCAGATCAAGTACCTCTCACAGTTATGGGTAAGAGATATATTCTTAACCAAACAAGAGATAGAGGTAATTACAAAAAATAAAATAGATAACTTCAATTACCTGAAACTAAAAAGCTTCTACACAGACAATATAATGCATCTTAGATAAGAAGTGAAGTATTGTCAAGTGGGAACAAAAATGGTATCAAATATATTTAGATAGATAAGATAGATGGATGAATGATTGCATGGATGGATAAATGGATAGATGGATGGATGGATGGATTATCCATCTTGTACACTGAACCTTCATCAGAGAAATTTGATAGAACTAATGCAGAGTGAAGCAAGCAAAGCCAAGAAAACAATAAAAAAGCAACTACAACAATGAAAATGAAAAGAACAATGACACAGGAAAACATTTTTAATTAGACATAATAAAATTATAAGGATAAACAGGGGATTTCAGGGCAGAGCCAAGATGATGGAATAGTGAAAACTCTCATCTGAACTCTCTCAACATGCCACATCTAGCAACTTTAAAATAACATCTCAGATTGAATTCTGGGATAACAGAGCCAACCAAAGGTCTGAATGAGACACTCTTTCAGCCCAAGAAAACTTATAAGCTTGCAAAGAAAGATGTGTGACATAGGGGTGAAGGCTGACCAGAAAACCATCAAACACAAGTGGCAAGATCTTAAGATTGTCAACAGGAGCAGCAGTAGCTCTAGGAGTTCTCATGTCAGCAACAGTAGGGTGGCATGCAACTCATCAAAAAAAGCAAGGGGCCCCTATGCTAGCACTAGATTTAGGACCAGATGCTATTTGGTAAATCCAATGCTTATACCCATTTCCAGATTATAATTTAGGGGTAAGAGAGGAGTACTTTCTGTCAAGAGGGAGCAGAAGTCCTGAGGGGCAGTATTGCTTTGGGTCACAAGGGATCAGGGGCCCTGAAGGGCATTATCAATTGCAGTTCCAAGGAATCAGGAACCCTTCTCGAGTAAGGACCAAAGTACAGAACAGAAGAATAATTACCACACCTCTCCCCAGATTACCCCCATCTTGGAAGCACTGAAAACTTGCAAACCTCTAGAACTAGCTCTGAAAATAGCAGTGCAAAAAAGCTCAGACAGTACCTCAACATGCTGAGAAGAGAGTCCAATTTTAACATGAAGTTCAAAATCAAGGAATAGGGTAAAAAACTGAACAAACAACAACAACAACAACAACAAAAGAAGCTGATTATAAAAAGGTACTCTGGTGACAGAGAAGATCAAGAAACAAACTCAGAAGAATACAATGAAGTCAAAACATCTAACATGCAAAGCCTCAAGGAAAAACCCAATTAAGAATTACTGAAAGAGCTCAAAAGCGATTTTCAAAATCAAAGAAGTTTGATAGGGGAAAAATAGATAAAGAAACTAAAGTACAGGAAGATAATCATGAAAAGACAATTAATAGCGTGGCAGAAGAGGAACAAAAAATACTGAAGAAAATAGTACCTTAAAAACAATGTTATTTCTGGCAGAGCCAAGATGGTAGATTAGAGGAAGCCACCTAGCTAAACTCTCCCAACATTCCACACCAAACAACTTTAAAATAGCACTTTAAATCAAATTTTGAGGCAGCAGCCAATAAAAGGTCAGGGTCAGGAATTTTTCTGGTCTAAGAAAATTTAAGAGATTGGCAGGTTAAGTCTGTGAGACTAGGGTGGAGGATTATCTGGAGTCCACACATGCCATGGTGTCAACAGCAGCTGAAGCAGCAGCAGCAGCAGCTTCAGGAGTTCCAGCCCAGAGAGGGTAAGGTTAGACAACTGGTTAGAAATAGAAAACTAAAGGGGAAATTGGAAAAAGACATGAGAGTGATGAAAAAAAATTATAAAAAGAGACTCAATACCTTAGTAAAAGAAGCACATAAATTATTGAACAAAATAACACCTTAAAAACACCACAACTGACCTAATGGTAAAAGATGCACAAAAATCCACTGAAGAGAAATCCTTAAAAAGCAGAAATGACCAATTGAAAAAAGATATACAAAGTCTCAGAGAAGAAAATAATTTCTTAAAAATTAGAATTGAGGGGGCAGCTAGGTGGCGCAGTGAGTAGAGCACCAGCCCTGGAGTCAGAAGGACCTGAGTTCTGATCTGGCCTCAGACACTTAACACACACACAAACAAAAATCTAGCCATGTGACCTTGGGCAAGTTACTTAACCCCAATTGCCCTCCAAAGAGCAAAAAAAAAAAAAAAATTAGAATTGAACAAGTGGAAGCTAATGACTCCACGAGACATCAAGAAATAACAAAACAAAATTTTAAAAATTGAAAAAATGAATAAAATGTGAAATATTTCACTGTAAGAACAACTGATTTGAAAATAGATTGTGGAGAGGTAACTTAAGAATTATTGGACTGCCTGAAATCCATGATCAAAGAAAGAACCCAGACATCATATTTCAAGAAATTATCAAGGAAATTATGCCTTGATACCCTGGAACCAGAGGGTAAAATAGAAACTGAAAGAATCCAATGATCACCTCCTGAAAGAGATCTTGAAATGAAAACTCCCAAGAATATTATAACCAAATTCCAGAACTTCTAGGTCAAGGAGAAACTATTACAAGCAGAAAGAAAGAAATAATTTAGATATCATGGAGCCACAGTCAGGATCACCCAAAATTTAGCAGCTTCTGCATTAAAGGTGCAGAAGGCTTGGGACATGATATTCTGGAAGACAAAGGAGCTAAGATTACAACCAATAATAAACTACCCAGTAAAACTGAGTATAGTACTTCAGGGGGGGAATGGAAATGTAATGAAACAGAGGGTGTTCAAACATTCCTGATGAGAAGACCAGAGCTAAATAGATAACTTGACTTTCAAATACAAGACTCAAGAGAAGTATAAAAAGGTAAACATATAAGAGAAATCATAAGGGACTCAATAGAGTTAAACTGTTTACATTCCTTTACTGATATGTGAATTAGTAGGGCAGTTAAAAGGATTCTACATAGAAAGAGGGCACAGGATACAGAATAGTCCAGCATGGTTAAAGAATGTAGTGCATGGAGAGATAGATATAAGTCTGGGTACATACAGTAGTACCAGATTTTAGAGAACTTTAAATATCAAATGAATAAGTTTGACCTTTCATTGACAGCCAATGGGGAACTGCTGAAGTTTTTTGGTCAGGGTGAAATGATCAAATATAGAAAATTATTTTGTCAGAAGGAAACCTATTCTGGGATCAATATGAAGAATGAATTAATAGGGGAAGCTAGAGACAGTGGTGAAGATACTTTTGAACTCACCAGCATACCAAATTATATCTCATCTTCATGATACCAAACTCTATAACATTTTTTTATTACAATTTCACCATTTCATGTCTTTCTAACTCTCCCAAACCCTTAGTTCGTCCAAAACCTATTCATCATCCTCATTTTGACTTCCAGGCCCTCCCTGTTTTCCCAGGCCACCACTTGTGTTCAGGCCTCATTTTCTTTCCTTCATATTCTCAGCAGCCCAAACTCTCTTCCCCTCCTCCCTATTCCACTTCAATGGGATTTTTTGATAAATATATTCAAAAGAAAACATCTCAGATTTTTAGAGTCAAAGCAATAGATCAGAGAATAATTATTAATCATGCAATCAGCATTTCAAAAGCTAGTAACGTAGTCAGTAATTAATAAACACCTACCATGCATAAAGCATTCTGCTAGAAGAATGGTTCCTACCTTCATGGAGTTTGTAGTTCAGAAGAGAAGATAAAATAAAAGCTCACATTTATATCCCCTTAAGGTTTTCAAAATACTTTAAATGCATTATCTCATTTGAGCCTCACAACAATTATATGAGATAGGTTTTATTATTGTCCTCATTCTGTAGATGAGAAAACTGAGGGTTAAAGAGGGTAAATAATTTACCTAGGGTCATATAGGTGTTAAGTGTAGGAGGCAGGATTTGAACTCAGGTCATCCTGACTTTCTACCACTATATCCATCATATCCACACTACTTGCAACTATGGCACACTACTTTCTAAGGTAATGAACACAAATAACTAAAAATGTAAGATAATAGAAACATCTATAATATAAATTAAATATTTAAATAAATATAAAGGGAAATACAAATTTATGTTCAGGGGAGGAAGAAAATATTTCTGATTAAATAGATCATGAAGGTTTCTTGACTTTAAAGTTGACTAGGAATTAGGTAGAATCGGGTCATCCAGGAATAGGGAAGAATGTGAGAAAAAAAATACTAGAGTTAGAAATCCAAGGGAATTTATGGAGGATAGTGGATGGTCTAGTTTGAAACACTGAATTCATGAAGGGGAGTATTGAGGATAAGATTGGAAATATTGGTTATGCCAAAATTGTAGAAGGCCATGAGTATCAAAGAAAAATTGGATTTTCTTGGCAAGGAAATGGGAAACTTTTGAAGATGTTTGAGTAATGCAAAACACATGATCAAAGCTATACTTTAGGAATTAAACAGTAGTCCAAATGATTGACTGGAGTGGAGAGAGACTGGAGCAGAAAAACCAGATAATGGTACTCTGAAGCTCATAAAATGAGTGAATTTGGGGGCATAATCTAACATAACATCTACATAAACATTATTTCCCCTCCAAGGTAATTTAAGCTATTTGAAGCAGGGGCTATTTTGTCTTTTTCCTTTATATTCTTCAAAGTCAGGCATGGTCTCTTGTATGCTGTAGGTCTTTAATTAATGCCTCCCTCTCTTTGAGAATTGAAACTGACTTGCTTCCCTTCCTTTCTGTGTCTCTCTTCCTCCTCACTAATCTACTTTTTCTCTATCTCTTCTTTGGAGGATAGGATATAAAACTAAATTTTGTATTTCTTGTAATTCACAGTAAAGTTTTGTGCCTTCACCTTTCTTTTTTAAAACAAGGGAGCTGAATATTTTATAGTTCTCACCTTAGAAAAGCACTTAGCACAGTTCCTGAAACATAGTAGGTATAAAATAAAAGCTGTGTACAGACTCACTAAAATTAAACTGCACTTATTTTTGCACAGTCCTCAGCGGGCCTGTTCAATCAGGTAACTAACCAAAAATAAACAAAAGCCCCCAAAACAAACACAAAACAAAAAAGGTAATCACTTTTGTCTCAGAGAATAAAGATTACATTGTAATGTTTATTTTTACAACACTTGGCACATTTGGGGTACTCAGTAAATATTCTACAACCATTATCGAAAGATAGATGACATTTTTACAACATTAGACTTGGGAAAGGGGTTAGTAGAGACACAGGTTCAAAAATACAAAATTGATGGTCCCCTTTTTTCAGTGCCGATACCACAAAACTAAGCCTGTGGATTGAGCAGTCATGACAGTTAATGACTGAAATGTTATTTTATAAGATATCACCAAGAGAAACTTAAACATATCAAAAGATTTAGAATTTTATGAGTATGGATAGCCCCTCCACATTTTAATAGATAGGTTGCTTTGAACAACAACAAAATAATCTAATGGATAACCTCT
Source organism: Gymnobelideus leadbeateri (assembly GCA_011680675.1). NCBI lineage: Eukaryota > Metazoa > Chordata > Mammalia > Diprotodontia > Petauridae > Gymnobelideus > Gymnobelideus leadbeateri. The sequence goes on along the minus strand of WOXC01009347.1, from coordinate 223,936 downwards.
AGTGATGAGCCACTCTGAAATTAGCCAAGCAAGACCTCAGATGAAAGACCCAAAACTCATTACCAAAACCATATTCAAAGATTTCTCATCTTGATAGGATCTTCTCCACCAGGAGCACTGGGCAGCCTCTCAATGACCCTGGGGATAGCACTTTGTGGACCAACTACTACTCAACTGGGGGGGGGGGGATAGCTCCAAGAAATGAACAGAAATTGTCTTAGAAATATAAAAGGGCACAGTGGCTAGAAGACAAGTAGTATACAATATAAAATGAAGAAAGAAAAGAAACAATATATAATGGAATTTGCATATTTTTAATCTACAGCCCATGATTTTTAAAATTTTTTTTATTTGTTATTTTTCCAGATTTTGAGTTACAATTATTTTCCCCCCTGTTTTTCCCCTACCCACCCTCCCAGAATAGCAGTCCCACAAGATATTGCTTCCTCCAATCTGCTCTCTCCCATATATTCTCCCATACCCCCTTTGTCTTTTCCATTAGAGGAAGGTGAATCTCTGTGTCCCAATGCCTGTGCATTTTATCTCCCAATTATAAGCAAAAGAGTATTAATAATAGTATTTATATATATTTGAAACATTTAATCTTAAGACCTCGAATTTCTGGAATTTGCATTTTTAAAAACAATTTCATATCAGACTATGTAATAATAAAGATTCATATAGCATTTTGAGGTTTGCAAAGAGTTTTTCATACACTCTCTCATTTGATCCTCATAATAACCCTGTGGAATACATGCTATTACTATGCCCATTTTATAGATTGGGAAACTGAGCCTAAAGGTGATTAAGTGACTTGCCACAGATCACATAGCTAGTTAAATGTGAGAGGAAGGATTTGAACAACAGCAAAAAGAATCTGATCATAGAAAGTTATCATGGTGACAGCAAAGACCAAGACACAAACTCAGAAGAGGACAAGTGTCAAAATACCTATGGGCAAAACCCCAAAGAAAAATTGGAAGTAGTCTCAAGCCCAGAAAGAACTCATGGACAAGTTCAAAAATGAAATCATACAAGAGATATAGAAGAAAAATTGGGAAAAGAACTGAGAGTGATGCAAGGGAATCTTAAAAAAAAAAAATGAGCCAACAGCTTGGAAATAAAGAAAACAACTACTTAAAAAGTAGAATTGACTAAATGGGAAAAGAGAAACAAAAACCCACAAAAGAAAACACCTCCTTAAAAAATCCACTTGGGCGCAGTGAGTGCCAGCCCCAGAGTCAGGAGGACCTGAGTTCAGATTCAGCCTCAGATACTTAAAACACACACACACACACACACACACACACACACACACACACACACACACACACAAACACCCTAGCCGTGTGACCTCGGACAAGTTACTTAACCCCAATTGCCCTCCAAAAAGAAAAAATAATACAATTGGCCAAATGCAAAAGGAAATACACAAGCTAACTGAGGAAAATAACTACTTAAAAGTTAGAATTGAGTAAGTGGAAACTAATGACTGAGACATCAAGAATCAGACATTCAAAAAGAATGAAAAATAGAAGAAAATATAAAATACTTCACTGGAAAAACAACTGACCAGGAAAATAGATCCAAGAGAGACAATATCTGAATTATCTGAAAGCTATAATCAAAAGGAGGACCTAGACAGCATCTTTCAAGAAATTCTCAAGTAAAAATGCCCTGATATCCAGGAACCAGAGGGCAAAATCCATTGATCTCCTCAGGAAAAAGATCCCAAAATAAGAACTCCAAAAAACATTATAGTCAAATTACAGAACTACTAAGACAAGGAAAAAATACTGCTAGTGGCCACAAAGAAACAATTCAAATATTGGGGAGCCACGATCAGGATTACACAGGACTTAGAATCTGCAGCATTAAAGGATCAGAGGTCACTGGACATTATATTCCAGAAGGCAAAGGGGCTAGGACTACAACCAAGAATCACTTACCCAGTGAAATTAAGCATATGTGTAGGGGGAAAATGACCATTCAATGAAATAGAAGGATTTCAAGCTTTCATAAAGAAAACCAAAACTGAACAAAAAATTTTATCTCTAATATGAAGATCCAAGAGAAACCTAAAAAGATAAAAAGGGAAAATAGAAGGGATTCAACTGTGCAGAACTGTTTACATCTCTACATGGGAAGATAATACTTGTAATTCTTAAAAATTGTCCCACTAATAGTAGTTAACATACAATGATAGGGGATACAGGTGTAAAGTGAATCTGAGGGAATAACATAAGAAAGAGATGAGAAAGAAAAGTACACAGGTGCAGAAGGGAGAGTAGAATGGAATAAACTATTTCACATGAAGAAGTGTGAAAAACCTATTACAGTAGAGAGGAAGATGGGTGATGGGCATCACTTGAACCTTACTCTCATCAGTACTGGATCAAAGAAGGAATAATATATATATATATATATATATATATATATACAATCAGTCAGATATAGAAATCTATCCTACCCAACAGGGAAGTAGAAGGGGAGGAAAGTAAGTATGGAAAGTAAGGGGATGACAGAAGGGAAGGCAGATCAGGGGAAGTGGTAGACAGAAGCAAAACATTAGTGAGAAGGCAAAAAGTGAAAGGAGAGAGATCAACAGGAGGAAAAATAGAATGGAGGAAAATACAGTTAGTAAGCATAACTACTAATTTGAATGGGATGAACTCTCCCATAAAATGAAAGTGGATAGCTGAGTGGATCAAAACCATGAATCCTACAATATGTTGTTTACAAGAAACACACTTGAAGCAGAGAGACACACACAGAGTAAAGATAAGGGACTGGAGCAGAATCTATTATGCTTCAGCTGAAGTTAAAAAAAAAAAAAAAGAGGAAGGGTAGCAATCCTGATCTCAGACAAAGCAAAAGCACAAACAGACCTAATTAAAAGAGATAAGGAAGGAAACTACATCTTGCTAAAAGATACCATAGATAATGAAGTAATATCAACACTACACACTACACTACACTAACAAATGGTATAGTATCCAGATTCTTAAAGGACGTTAAATAAGTTACAGGTTCATGACCAAACAAGAGATAGAGAACATTATGAAACATAAAATGAATAATTTTGATTATAATAAATTTAAAAGCTTTAGCACAAGCAAAATCCATATAACCAAGATTAGAAGGAAAGAAGAAAACTGAGAAATGATCATTACCACAAGTGTCTGTGTTTATAAAAGACCTCATCTCTCAAATATATAGAGGACTGCACTTATAAGAATACGAGCCATTCATCAGTTGATAAATGGTCAAAAAATAGGGACAGATGAAGAAATCAAAGCTATCTATAAGCATATAATGAAGTGCCTCTAAATCACTTTTGATTAGAGAAATGCCAATTAAAATAACCCTGAGGTACTACCTCACACCTATCAGATTGGCTAATATGGCAAAAAAAAAAAAAACAGAAAATGATAAATGTTGGGAAGGATGTGGGAAAATTGGGACACTAATGCATTGCCAGTGGAGTTGTGAACTGATCCAACTATTCTGGAGAGCAATTTGGAACTGTGCCCAAAGGACAACCAAACTGTGCATACCCTTTGATCTAGCAATGTCACTACCAGGTCTGTATCCCAAAGATATCATACAAAAGAGAAAAGGACCTACAAGTGCAAAAAAAATTTTAGCAGCCCTATCAATAGTGGCAAAATATTGGAAATTTAAAAGGGGATGACCATCAATTAGGTAATGGCTGAATAAGTTGTGTTATATGAATGTAATGGAATACTATTGTGTAATAAGAAATGATGAACAGGCAGATTTCAGAAAATCCTGGAAAGACTTGTACAAACATGTGAGGTGAAATGAGCGAAACCAGGAGAATATTGTGCACAGTATCAGCAACACTGTATGAATGACTCTTCTCAGCAACACAATGACCCTAGACATGTACAAAGGACTAACAAAAGAAAATGCTATCCACATTCCAGATAAAGAACTGATGGACTCTGAATTCAGATCAAAGCACACTTTTTTTTTCACTTACTTTATTCTTTATCAAGTTTTTTTTTTCTTTTGATGACTCTTCTTTTACAAGTGTGACTAATATGGAAATATGTTCTACATGATAGCACATCTATATCAAATTGTCTACCATTTTAGGAAGAGGAGAGGGGAAGGAGGGAGAAAAATTTGAAACTCAAAATCTTGTAAACATGAATGCTAAAAATAGTCTTATATAATTGGGGGGAAAATAAAATACTATTATAAACACAATGCAAGGCAGTGGCATTATTACATGCAAACCAGTATCTGCCTGATGATGAAATTGACCTTTAAATGTATTATTCTTACATTATTATTTTGATAGAATGGAAGAATCACAATCTAGGAATTCAAAGGGATCTTCAGGGTTATTTAGTCTCCCTCCCTGCCCAATACATGAATTGCTTCTGCAGCTTCCTTGATAATGATCAACTAGCCTCTGCGAAAACACCTCCACTGACAAGAAATTCATCCTTCCCAGAAAAATCCATTCTATTTTTGGACAACTCTAATTGTTAGAAAATGCTCCCTTTTATTGAGTCCTAGAACTTCCACCCATTGCTCCTAGTTATGTCCTTTGGAGCTAAACTAAATGAGCATGATTTTTCTTCCACATGACAACCCTTCAAACCTTAAGGGAAAATAGTTTCTTTTTCCAAAATCTTTTCTTCTTTAGGCTAAATATCCCTAGTTTTTCCAAATATCCCCTCATATATCATTTTTGAGACTCACCATTCTACTTATTCTCATGTGGATTTGTCATTTTAATTTATGTTCTTCTTAAAAATCAGAATTGAAAACCTTCCAATTATTAACTGACCCGCTCAGAGTAGACTATGAGTATGTATTCTCTTGCTCTGGGTACTATCCTTCTATTGATCCAACCTATGTGACCCAGTATCTTTGCCAAGGAAACCACAAATGAGGTCACAAAGAGTAGGATATTACTGAAATGACCAGACACAATATTGTTGTTACTGTATATATCTTTCTATTAGTTCTGCTCATTTCACTATACCCTTTCCACACAAACCACTGGCTATCCATGTCTCCCCTAGGTTATAATTATGTCAGTCTTAAATTATAAGAGTTAGAACTTGACCCTTATCCCTACTGAATTTCACATCATCTTTTGCCAATTATAGGAATTCTTGGAATCATCTTTCTGCCCTTCTACAAATTAAGCATCCTTCCCAATTTCATGTCATCTACAAATCTGACAATGCCACCAATTATAATGGCTTTATAGCATCTGTTTTTCCATATAAACAACAGAACAAGGCTGATACTGACTCCCTAATGATTCTCCATTCTCCATTAGCAGTTCTGCTTAGCTTCTACTCCATAGATAACATGCCACCTTTTCCCTCCCTCCCTCCACCCCTTTCAGCTTTCTTTTGTATGTTTTCTTCCTCCACTAGATTTTACGCTCCTTGAGAGCAAGGATTTTTTTCTATTTCTACCCCTAGGCTTAGTACAGTGTCAGACACAGAACAGGTTTTTAATAAATATTTATTGAATTGATTGACAATAATACACTAAAACTCTTTGGGCTTTGGTCATCAACCAGTTATAAATCACTCATGTACTTTAATCTAGGGCACAATTCTATTTTGTCCATGAGGTTATTAATGAGAGATGCTATCAGATACTTTGCTGAAACTGAAATATACAATGTCCATAAAGCAGGAATTTTTAATATGAAGTCTGTGAATTTGTTTTAAAAAATATTTTGATAGCAGTATACCAATATAATTGGTTTCCTTTGCAACATAATGTTTTTATTGCATGAATTTAAAATATTTTTTCTGAGACTGTAAAATTCACCAGACTGCCAAAAGGCTTTATGACTTTAAAAAGGTCAAGAACCCCTGGTCAAAAGAGTGTACCACGTGTTACCAGTCTAGTAACCCTGTCAAAAAAAGAAATGAGATTGGTCTTTGTAACTTATTCTTATGCTGGATCTCAATGATTATATTAACATTCCTTTCTAATTTTTCAAAAGTAAAAACCATACCTGACCATTACTTGTGACTATTATGTGTACTACCCTGAAGATCACAGGGGTTCTGGGTGACTGGAAAACTGGCCCATTTACCTACATACTCAGTCTACTGTGAAATTCCCTCTGATTAGAGGTATACTATCTCTGCTAATATAACTAATTATGCGGATACATATGACATGTGGGTGTCAGGATCCCCTGACCAAAACTTGAATGTGTCACAAGTCACACCTGATAGACCTATATTTGCCAGGCCCCAGGGCCCATGTTTTTATAGATTTTATATGCTTCTTAGTCCCCCAAGAGAAACCCAGTTGTTAAATTAAATAGTGTGTGACATTTTCCTTCCCCCAAGAAATATTATTAGATTAATCAAGTACAAACCCTGCTTTTTCTCACTTATCAAAAATTAATTAGTTAAGGTTCACAATTTGTTTACTTGATTTTAAAATTTTGCTAAGTTTAAAGGTATTAGTTGTTCCTTTAGATTGCTCTAATTCAGAAATGGTTTTCATAGTATTAATTTCACTCCTCTGACCCAAAAGGACTTTGACCCAAAAGCTACTCATGAATATGGAAATAATTAAATATATAATTAGAGAAGCAAATCTGAAATACTTTAAAAAATGGGAATGTGGAAACAAAGCTTCCCTTCCTTTCCTCCACAAACTATAATACAAAATCCCACAGCATTAGGATTCACTGAAAAATCAAAAAAGAAAGGAGAGGTTAGATGAAGGAAAAAATGGGGCACACCCAAAGAAGCATGGTCAACCTCTGTGAGAAGCTGGGTAAAAGTTACAGGAATTGGGCGGCTAGGTGGTGCAGTGAGTAGAGTGCTGGTCCTGGAGTCAGAAGGACCCAGGTTTGGATCCGGCCTCAGACACTTAACACACACAAACAAAAACCTAGCCATGTGACTTTGGGCAAGTTACTTAACCCCAATTGCCCTCCAAAAGGAAAAAAAAAAGTTACAGAAATTCAAATATATAATATGCTAATTCATGTCCTCTGACACATAACTGAATCCAATAAAATGTTCACCTGTGAGGTAGGTGTTACCTCTGTCCTACCACACTAGTATTATGAAGGGGTACAATTTATTGAACTATTGTCCATATGCTTTACTTCCAAATAGTATATAGCTTAGTGACCCTAATAGCTCTCATGTTAAAAAATGTTCTGTGAAACCTTCAAAGGGCAGCTAGGTAGCCTGGGGATAAAGTGCTAGGACTGGAGTCAGGAAGCATTGAGTTCAAATCTAGCATCAGACACTCTCCAGGTGTGTGAACCTGGGTAAGTCACTTAATCTTGTTTGCCTCAGTTTCCTCATCTATAAAATGAGCTGGAGAAAGAAATGGCAACGAACTCCAGTATCTTTGCTAAGAAAATCCCAAATGGAGTCACAAAGATTTGGAGAAGACTGAAACAACTGAACAATTACCACAACAAAACTCTCAAATATTATAGAGCAGCCTAAAACCTATGATTACATAGGAGTACAGATTATACAAGGTAATTGCAAATCAAGTGTGTAGCTGTCATAAGAATGGGGATCATGAGTTGGAAGGACTAAAGAAAAGGAGGAATGGAAGGAAGGGGAAAAAAAAACCAAAGGCTGGTGAGTCAGAATATTGGCTCTTATGCTTACTAGCAATGATGACACAACCCCTCTGAGCCACAGATTTAAATCTATAAAATAGAGATACTCACACTACCTACCTCCCAGGGTTCTTGTGGGAGAAGTGTTCTGTAAATCTCAAAGAAAACAGATACTAATTGAGAGATAAAAATTTATATGTAGGTTCAACCACCAATAATTCAACAGGTCACAATATGGATTTGGATCCCATCTCTAACATTATGAGCTGTGTAATTAATCAACTAATCAATAAACAATTATTAAGTGCCTACTATGTGCCAGGCCCTGTGTTGATCACAGTCAAGTCACTTAGTTCCTTGGAGCCTCAGGTTCTTCATCTGTGAAAAGGCATAGTAATATATGCTGTACCTATCATATTGGTATGGGGATTAAATTTAAAATGAAACTATTATTATTGAGGGTATCTAGGTGGCACAGTGGATAGAGTGCCAGGCCTAGAGTCAGGAAAATCTCAATTCAAATCCATCTTCAGGTACTAACTAGCTGTGTGGCCCTGGGCAAGTCACTTAACCATTTGCCTCAGTTTCCTCATCTTAAAGTGATCTAGAGAATGAAATGGCAAACTATTCCAATATCTTTGCCAAGAAAAGCCCAAATGGAGTCACAAAGAATTGAACATGACTAAAACGATTGAACAAGAAAATTATCATTGAGAGTCTATAGAGTTCATAGCACTGGGCTAGGGGCTGGGAAGATAAACATTTTAAATTAGACTTGCATGAAATAATGAAGAGTGAAATGAGCAGAACTAATAGAAAGATATGTACAATAACAACAATATTGTTTTAAGAGCAACTTTGAGTGATTAAGTCATTTTGACTATTATATATACCCAAATTAACTAAAAATCACATATAAAGGAAGATACTATCTACATCCAGAGAAAGAACTGATGAATAGAAGTATATATAGGTAGAATGATTTTATGAGTGTGTGTGTGTGTGTGTGTGTGTGTGTGTGTGTGTGTGTAATGGTAGCCATCTTTAAGATGAGAAGAAGGAGATAAAAAAGGGGGAAAAAAAGAAAATTATATGAAAACTTTATTATGTATTTTAAAAGAATAGCAAGTTATATAAAATAGATTTGCAGTTTCATGTGCAATCCTATTTTTTATTCTACTATGTTATGGAAATCCTTGTGTTATTTCATAAATTAAAACCAAAATTTAGAAAAAAGAATAAGACGATCTCATTCTGCATGGTCAAGGAAATTTTAGTCATTTAAATAGGATGATAAATGTATTACACATAGTAAATTACCAAATATTCAAGTAGACTCATGATCTCATTGATTCAAAAGACCCCTTCAATAATGCAGATTGCTACCCATTCTTGACTGCTAATTCTGGTGACTCTTGTACATACTGTCCCCAAAGTTCACCATAATGAGTACACCCAACATGGTTAAGACTTTTGAATTATCCTAACATTGAAAGGGTATTAATGGAGCACTCTGTCCACCTGTCCACCCTTTATTCTTTCCATTCAAGAATTCCGCTTTTCATTCACTTCATTCATTCATTCATCCATTCACCATATAGTTCCTTGATGATGCCCATTATTACTGTTCTTGTTCAAAATTCCTCATTGGTGACATGTCACAGCCTGCTCACAATCACCATGTCCTTCTCCACTACCCTCCGTGTGATGTTCACCGATAGTTCTTCAGAAATTGTGGTTTTCTATGTCCCATGGCCATACAGAAACATAGGTAAAATGCTAGTAATGAAAAGATGGGGTTGATCTTAAATGTGTAATATATCAAAGAGGTACAAAAGAAAGTGCTTCCATAGGTGCACAAAGAATGGTATTACTGAAAAATGCAATAATGGAAGCGTTACTGGAGGAGGAAGCATTTAAGTTCAGCTTTAAAGGATAGGTAGGAATTCATCTAGCAAGAAAGGGAGGCACAGGGAACCATGGGAACAAAAGAATAATGGGAGGAAAGTACTGTAAATGTTCAGGTATATAAAAAGTCCATATTGGCTGGAGTAGAGGGAGTTTTGGGTGACGGGGGTGTAATAAATGATAAGAATGAAAAAGTAGTGAGCACCAAGATTGCGGGGGTCTTGGAAGACTTGCAGAGTCACAGAAATTCTTCTGGTGCTGTGCTAAGCAAGAAACTTAAATTTTCAGATAGTTTGGGATTTTAAAGTTACATTCTTTCTTAAAATCTTTTTGTGTTTTAGACAAACACTAAAACTTAAATACACAATAAGAAAGGAAAAAGAAACATTATAGGCTTAAATATGAAACGTAAACATAAAATAAGATAAGGAAAAATGCCATATGCACAGCAGGAGTATGAGAGGATTTAGAATATGTAGCAGGAACTTTGCATTTCAAGAAAGCCTATATGTTAAATACTGTGTGTTATGCTGAAAGCTCTCCATCTTTTCTTTGCTTCCTTGTAGGTTTTCTTTTATTCTCTGCTGTATACTTTTTAGTTTGTTCTTTGTCCCCCTTCTTCCTCCCTCCTCACCCCAAGGTACAATTTAGCATGGGTATATTTATACATACTTACATATATATGTGTATATATATATATATATACACACACACACACACACACACATATACATACACACACACACACACACACACACACACACACACTTTCCCTAAGAGATTCTACTCCTAATCTGTTTTTATGTTTGTACATATATCTTTTTTCCTATCTCTCCTAACTCCTCTACTTTATTTGTACCAGCTACTTTGCCTTCCTGTTACCTAACTTACCCCCTTTTCCAGTTGATCCCTTCCTTATCTTCCCATTCCCACAAATCTAAACACCCTTTTATATATCCCCTTGATCTATTGCTTTTCTACTACCCACCCTTGCCCTATTACTTAACCTACCCTCCCCAAAACAATCCCTCCCTTATCCTTCCTTTCCTATAAATCAAAACACCCTTTTGTACACCCCTTTGACCTATTACTTTGCTCTCCCCTCTAAAGATCCCTCTCTTATTCTCCTAAGAAACCCTCCCTTACTTATCCTCCCATTCCCATGGGTCTAAACACCCTTCTATATCCTCCTTTTAACTTATTCCCTCATTCTCTCCTCTAAAGATATCTCCCTTATCCTCCCCCTGGTCCTTATCCCCTTAGAGTTTTATTTCTTTCTAAATTTAGAAGATTTTTATACTCTTCTACATATATGTATTTTTCTCTCTTGAACCCATTCTGGATGAAAGTAGGTTTCTAGAACACACAGCCCTCCTCCCCCATATAATTCTTCCATATTGTTTCTTCCTATTACACTTCATTTGTATAATTATTCTTTCAGTTGTTCTTGGACAGCTTTACTTTTTGAAGTCATATCATACGTAGATCTACCCCAATCTGTTTTATAAGCTACCTAATTACTAATAACAGTCTTAAACACAGGTTTTATATTTTACATACATTAAAGAGTCTGTCCTTTTAAAGACATCTATCCTTATTGAGTCTTTTGTAATTGGTCATTCATATTTATCTTATATTTCTCTTGGCTCTTGTATGTCAAATCTTCTATAAAGTTCAGGGGTTTTGTTTTGTTTTAAGCAAAGTTCTGAAAGTCTGACAATTCGTTAAATGTTCATTTTTTTATTCATTCAGAATTATGCTTAGTTTTGCTGGGTATGATATTTTTGGCCAGAAGTCGAGTTCTTTTGCTGTTCAATATATAGTATTCCAAGACCTGCAATATTTTAGTGTCACCACTACTAGGTCTTGTGTAATTCTAATTATGGTACCACCTATGTAATTTTTTTTTGTCTTGTTACTCATAATGTGTTGTCCTTGAGCTAGGGGTTTTATAATTTTTTTGGAGGGCAATTGGGGTTAAGTAACTTGCCCAAGGTCACACAGCTAGGTTTTTGTTGTGTATGTTAAGTGTCTGAGGCTGGATCCGAACTCAGGTCCTTCTGACTCCAGGGCCAGCGCTCTACTCACTGCACCACCTAGCTGCCCTGAGCTGGGGGTTTTAGAATTTGACTATAATATTACTGTGAGTTTTCCTTGTAGAATCTCTTTCAGATGGTGATCAGTGAATTTTTTTTCTATTTCTACTTTCACCTCTTGTTCTAATGCTTCAGCATTTTTTAACTTTCTTTAATTATTTCTTGTATTATTGTATCAAGATTCTTTTTTTTGATCATAGCTTTCAGGTAGTCTGATTATTCTTGTTTTCTCTTCTTGATCTGTTCTCCACATCAGTTGTTTTTCTTATGACATGTTTCACATTCTCTTCTTTTTTTTGCCTTTTCTTTTTGGAGGGCAATGGGGGTCAAGTAACTTGCCCAAGGTCACACAGCTAGGTTTTTGTTTGTGTGTGTTAAGTGTCTGAGGCCGGAACTGAACTCAGGTCCTTCTGACTCCAGGGCCAGCGCTCTACTCACTGTGCCACCTATCTGCCCCTCTCTTTTATTTTTTCATTCTTTATATTTTGCTTTTTTATTTCTTCATCTCTTAAAATTTCACTGGCTTCTCCTTGCCCAATTCTGATTTTTCAAGGAGTCATTTTCTTCTTAAGATTTTGGATCTTCTTTTCTAATTGAATGACTTTCTTTTCATAATCTGCTTGTTTTTCTTGGATTATCCTTATTTTTCTTTTTAGTTTTCCCTCAATCTCTCTCGTTTGATTTTTTAAATCTTTTTTTAAGTTCTTCAATGAATTCTTTTTGGGCAAATGACCATTTGACATTTCTCTTTGGTATAGAAGAGGGTTTCTTTGCTTCAGTATTCTCCTCTGAAGATGAACTCTATTCCTAAAGTAGTTCTCTGTGGTCAGATTCTTTCTCCTTTGCCAGTGAATTTTTTGGTAATAATTTAGCTTTTATAATCACCGCTATTCCTGGGTTAAGGGGAATGGTGCCTCTGGCCCTAGATCTTCTTCAGTTTTTCCCTCTGACCTTGAATTCAAACTAAGATCTCCAGCCCCCTGTAAGTGCCCACAGCCAGCCACTGTCCTTTCCCACTACTTCTGCACTCAAGAGATATGTGCTGTTACCTTCTTGCCCCACGCCATGTTTCTGCAGCACAACTGGGTCTGGCATTCCTTGGCAGCAGAGGTTACCTCATCTTCTCCAGTTCAGATGTCCAATTCCCCTCACTGTGAGTGAGGGAGGCATTGGGGAAGAGGAAGTTCCTGTGGCTGGGGCTGAGGTAGCCTACCATTCCAACTAATTCCAGGGATTGCTGCTTATTGTTTAAGCGGTCCCTACCTAGGAGGTATTCCCTAACCTGTTCCCGTTTACTTTTCACTGGGACAAAACCTTGTCCTGGGATTTTTCTTCAAAATATTCTCCTATTGTCCCAGGAGGCCTCCTGTTCTGACCCTATTTTAATTTATTTTCACCACTCTATGTTTGCCCTGAGGTGATATTGTATCTATGCAGGAAAATCTTGTGGAGGAAAATTTTGAGAATTTGAAACTTTCTGACCTATTCTACATCTTCCCAGAATCCTCTCTCAAAGTTACATTCTTAATACCATTTCAGGCTACAGTTTTGTGCCTAAAGTTTTTAAAATATTCATTTGGCATATGAGAGGTACACAAGGGGGGAAGCTAGGTGGCACAATGGACAGAGTGCCAGGCTTAGATTCAGGAAGACTCATCTTCCTGAGTTCAAATCTGGCCTCAGACACTTGCTAGCTGTGTGATCCTGGGAAAGTTACTTAACCCTGTTTGCCTCCATCTCCTTATCTATAAAATGAGCTGGAGAAGGAAATGGCAAACTATTGCAGTATTTTTGCAAAGCAATCCCTAAATGGGGTCACAAAGATTCAGACACAACTGAAAAATGATTGAACAACAATGAAGACAAAAGGTGCGTAAGATGATAAATTTAACTGAAGAAAAATATTACGCTACTTGTGTATTTTAAATCAATCAAGTTGAAACTCATTTATGTAGCCAGCCATGGGAGTTACAGAAGGTAAATAAGACATGCCCTATGCTCTCAAGGAGCTTGCTCACAGTCTATCTGTGAGTCTAACTCAAACAATTAGAAACAATTAGACTAACAGTTACAAAATAAACAATTAGAAACATTAGAAAATAATACAAAAACAGAACAGAATTTACCATTAAACCCTGTGAACCCAAGACGTGTAACAAGAAAGCAAAGATTGCAGAGTAGTAGGAAGTAATATAACCCAGCTGTTCCTACGGAGGACTAAAAAGGGTGCTAGACTGTGTAGTGATCAGAAAAACAAAGGAAAACCCACCATGCCTAGTTAGGACTTTGACCCATAGGCAAGTGACCAGGACAGGACCTCTGAAACCTCAGAGTAAGATCTAGGATTCAACTCTCATTCTCAGACCAGAAGTAGGTCTGTAGTTTAGTTTCACTAAGAGGGAATGTACCATATAGGTGACAAGGGCTGGGGCCAGCAACTGTTTAATGGAGTTCCTCCAAGTCTGCAGCCGTATTATCTAGACACAAATCAGGGTCTAGAACTTGAAAAATCCAGGAAGGCAGCATTTAGACCATATCCTAGATTAGACCACACAAGACAATATTACTCTTGCCAGAAGTTTGTATAGCCTGGACCTACCACAAAGTACCAGTACTAGAAGTAAGGCAATGTAAGAATGAGCAAATAAGAAAAAAAAATCCATTGCAAAAGTACCAGGGGTACTTAACACAGGAATCCAGGGGAAGAGAATAACTCCAAAACATTTATAAGCAAAGTCTCAAAGAAAAATGTAGTATGGCAACAAGGTCATTTAGAATTCCCAGATGAAATTAAGACAGTTTTTTTTTTTTAAATGATGTCATAAATAAAATGAAAGTGCTAAAGGGGAGAATTAGAAAATAGCTAGTATTCACATAGTGCCTTAAGCAAAGTGTTTCACAACTATTAACTCATTTTGTCATAACAATGCTAGGAGGTAGATGCTACTATTATCCCCATTTTACAGATGGGGAAACTAAGACTCAGAGAGGTTAAATGACTTGCCCAGGTTATATAGCTAGTAAATATCTAAGGCAGGATTTAAACTCAGATCTTCTTGACACCAAGTTCAGTGGTCTAGTTATAAATCTTCATTGAAGTAACAGACTGCTTGAAAATTAGAATAAACCAAGAAGAAATTATTGTTTCCAAGAAACAATAAGAAATAGCAAAACAAAATTTAAAAATTAAAAATATAGAAGAAAAGACCAGGTATATCTTACAAAAAAAAATCAAGCTGAAAAACAGTTCAAGAAGAGACACTTTAAGAAAAATTGGACTACTTGAAAACCAAGACCAAAAACAAAAATCTAAAATTATATATCAAGAATTTTTTTCTAATTTAAAATTTTTTTAATTTTAAAATTAAAAAAAAATGTGAACAGAGGCACACATTGTCTCACATTTGTCTTTGAGGCAAAGTGAAAAGTGAAAATAAAAGGAATCCATTGGTTAACTCCTGAAAAAATCCCTGAAATGAGGACTCTCAAGGACACCATATTAAAATCTTAGAGTTTCTAAGTAAAAGAAAAAAAAATACTTCAGGCTTCCAGAAAGAAATTTCAAGCACTGAGGAACCAAGATCCTTACACTTGTGTAATGCTCCCAGAAATTTTATTGGCCACCACTATAAAAGGAGCAGAGAATGTTCAATGTGATATTCAAAAAAAGACAAAAAATATAGGCCTAGAATAAAAAAAAAACTTTTTTTCCCAATAAGTGGAATAGGAACAAGAATAAGGACAATCAGGGAAAGGCTCCATGGAGGAGGCAGAATAATAGTTGTCAATCAACAATGGGCATTTATTAAGTCTTCTTGGCTCTGAGTATAGTTTTTTGTTCACATCACATCATCTTTCAATAATAAAAATAAATAAAGTTAATAAAGTTAAAATAACTCTGAGACTCCACCATACACCAAACAGACTGGTTAAGATGACAAAAAGTGAAATGGCGAATTTTAGAGGGGTTGTGAAGAGACAGGCACACTAATACATTGTTGGTGGAGCTATCAATTGGTCTAACCATTGTCTTCCATGTAAATTTAGCCCTTCCTAGGAATAGCTCTTCCCTGCATAGAGGCAATTAAGTGGTGCAGTGTATATACCATTGGGTCTGGAGTCAGTAAAATTTGAGTTCAAATCCAGCCTCAGAAACTTACTAGCAATGTGACCCTGGACAAGTGACTTAATTTCTGTCTGCCTCAGTTGCCTCAATTGTAAAATTGTAATAATAATAGCAACTACCCCTTAGGGTTATATTGGAATCAAATGAGATAATGTTTGTAAAACTCTTAACAAAGTGCCTGTGACCTGGAAGGTGATTAACAAATCCTTCTTTTGCTTTCTTTTTTCCACACATCTGCCCTCTCCCATTGGTGGTTTGTTTCCAGAAGTATCCCATGTGTGCATAGAGGGATCTTTTTATTGTTACTCAGTTTGTTACATTGTTTGATTAAATCTTTTGCTTTGAATTCACATGTCATCCTCTCGCTGACTGATAAAAGTATTTTTGTAGGATTCCAGAGCAATGGTTTTCAGTGAGTGCTGACCTCCCTGAGTACCTTGAATCTTTGGTGGCTTTGTAAGATCCCATATATGAGGAAAGGCCCAAGATGTCAGACAAATTATATTTGAATTACCACTAACACACTGTTGGTGGAGTTGTAAATTGGTACAACCATCCTTCAAAGTTATTTGGAACTGAAGAATAGAGATAAACACAGATGAAAACAGGGAAGAAAAAAACTCCAGCAGGCAAACAAAGCATTGAAAGACAAAATTATAGAAGATTCAGTATGATTGTTCAGTTATCTAGCCAGAAAGAAAGCTTTCTCATTCACTGGTGGAAATTCTAAAGGTCAATCCAAACTCCCCAAATTCAAAAGTGGTAAAAAAAGCATAGAAAAGAAATAAGAAATATGGGCAAGGTTGAAAGATAGTGGATTGAAGAGGAAAAGGAACAGCAAATAAGAGAAGAGATAGTAATGATTAAAATCGATTGTTGAGAAAAGAACCCACTGACAACAGAAAAAAAATAAAATCAAAGAGAATAGAGCTGTCCAGGAGGGAAAAGGAAGGGAAGGGGGAAGCAACGTTAACTAAAACAGCACAGCAATTGGTAGGTGCATTTTTTAAAGGAGAAAATTAAAGGATGTTCATGCCAGTAGACTCTGCTATATTTTAATTAGTGGTACAATTAATTGTATTCTGAAGATAGATCGGCAGTGTGTCATTAACATACAGATTGCTAGATGTGGGGTCAAGAGGTTCTAGTTTTAAATGCTGCATCTGGTACTTACTAATTGTGTGTCTATGGGTTAATTTAATAACCTTTCTGAGCCTCAATTTCCTAATCTACAAAATGAGAATAATAAAGACCAAAATATCTACATTACGTAGTTATTTGGAGGATCAAATGAGATCATTTAGGCAAAGTACTTTGCAAATTGTAAAACATTGCTGTCAACATCATCATCATTACTATTACGTCAACTATATTATTAACTATATTGATATGAATACAGGCCATATGAATGTTGTCTGCTTGTCCTCTGATAAAATGCATTTTTAAAGAAATTTTAAAGAAAAACAGAACTACAACAATAATAACTGATACATATGATAATTGAGGCTTAGTACTTTGTGCACATAATCTCATTTGATATTTATAACACTGAGAAGAAAGAACCATAGGTTTTATTATTATTCCCAATTTACAAATGAAAATATTGAAAACAAAGGCTATTAAGTAGCTTACTTGTGGTCCTAAACCTAAGAACTGTCAGGGGCTGGATTTGAACCCCTCAGGAAGAAAATCTAGCACATTAGATAATACAGTCAATATTCAAAGAGACTTCAGCAGGCCAAGGCATTGGACCACGTCTAAGAAGATGAAACTGAATTAGAATAAATGTAAAGACCCACACTTCAAAAAATCAGCTTCACAAATATGTGACACGAACAGTATGGCAATACAGCTATTTGAAAAATATCTGAGCATTTTAGTGGACAGCTAACTGAGTGTTAATCACTATTACAATATGTTAGACAATAAAACTAATGCTTTAGTAAGAGGCATGGTGCCCAGAACAAAGGATGTGAAAGTCCTGTTGTATTCTTCTGGTCAGACAACATCTGGAGTAATATATTCATTTTTGGGTGGTATATTTTGTGCAAGACATTAATGGATTGAACAGGGTCCAAAGGAAGGCAAATAGGATGGTGAGAAACTTCGAGATCATGGCACAAGAAAAGTGGTTCAAGGAACCGGGGATATTTAAACTGGAGAAGTAAAGACTTTGTTCCAGCTAAGATATCCATGGGAAAAGTTATGGGGAAAGCCATCTCCTCTGAGGAACATTTTTGAAACAATGAAGATTGCCAAATGAACCAAAATCACAGAAAAAAAATACCATTGAGCTGCTCCATCACATAAAGAATGACAAAAAGTTTCTGAGTCAGTGATTGCACAAGAAAAAGAATCTAAGATCAGAGCACACCTGGTTTCTAAGGACTCCCTAGAAGGCCAACCAAAATCAGTTCTATGTCCCTTGAGGGCATCTCCTTCATACAACAGGACTCTCACTTCCCTTCACATAAGTGGTGAAATGTTGGGAGGTGTAACTTCAGATTAAAAAACAGTGCTGTGATCAGGCCTGCGTCAGACCAGAAGATTGGTATTGGACTTGCAGACCTCTCTGCGGCTCCCTTCCTACACGTTTGGGTTATTACACTTTTTGTTAATTCTTTTTTATGCGCATTTCTTACCACCCCTACTGGACTCTTGGTTCTTTAGCACAGGGGCTGTGTCTTATTCTTCTTTATGTGCTCCTGAGAACCCAGCTTATAAATGGTGACCAACAAATTTTTGCTCAGTTGAAGAAAATGTCTTAAAAAAACCCCAAAAGTCTTCATGGTGCAATCTTCAGGTGGCTACACAGGTATAAGACCAAATTCAACAACAATCTTCTGGTCTTACTCAGGCCTGACCACAGCACTGCTTTTTTTGTCCACCATAGTACTCTTTTGGCCCTTTCAAAGACCTGAAGGTGGCAGGGCTAGGTGATGGGAGGGGTTCAGAGGGTGCAAACTAAGGATGGAATGATGAAACAATGGACTAACACCAATATAACCATCTACTTTTAAGAGAAAACTAGGTGGTGCAGAGGACAGAGTGCTGGGCCTTAAGTCAGGAAGATTTATTTTCCTGAGTTCAAATCTGGCCTCAGACACTAGCTGTATGACCTCATCTAAGTCATTTAACCCTGTTTACCTCAATTTCCTCATCGGTAAAATGGGTTGGTGAAGGAACTGGCAAACCACTCTATTATATTTTCCAAGAAAACCTCAAATGGGGTCACAAAGAGTCAGACATAATTGATAAATAACTAAACAACAACAAGAAAGATAGATGGGAATAGAAAGGGCTTCCCTCCTGAGCCTGCAGGAAACAGCATATACAATTTCATTGAAAGTTTCTTAAGCATCATCCTTTGAAAGTAGGCAAGTCCAATCTCTTTTGCCAACTAATCAGCATAATATGCATTTTTACCCAAGTCCTTATATTTTTTTTTCTTATTAAACAAATGCTTTATTAACTTCTGGTTTACATCATTCATTTCCACCAAATTTTGAGTTACAATTTTCCCCCATTTTTTCCCTACCCACCACCCCAGAATAGCAGTCCCACTAGATATCCCCTCATCCAATCTGCTCTCTCCCATATCTTCTCCCATACCCCCTTCGACTTTGCCATTAGGGCAAGGTGAATCTCTGAGCCCCAATGCCTGGGCATCTTATGAAATATTTAATTTTAAAACTTCTATTTTCAGATCCATTCCCTTCCTCCCTTGTCACCCACTCCCTCTGAGAAGAAACAACAGATGTGTTATAGATGTATAGCTATGCAAAACATTACCATAGTAGATATATTGTAAAAGACTGCTTATATTTCCCTCCCACCCATCTCACTTCCCACCTGGTCCATTCCCTACTTTGATCCTGTCCCTCTTTGATAGTGGGTACTTCCAACCTCCCCTCCCCCCAGAATGCCCTCCCCTCCATCATCCCCCCTCTCATCCCCCTTTCCCCTACTCAAAGTACTGAGGGTAAGATATCTCATTTAGTATGTATATGATTCTCTCCTTGAGCCAACTTCAATGAGAATATGCTTTTGCCTTTTTGCCTTCCTGTTCTTCCCCTCCCCTGCAACTACTTCCCCTTGCCTCTTCTACATGAGATAGTTTACCCTACCCTGTCTCTCCCCATCTCCTCTTGCCACTTTCCTCTCACACCTCTTAACTTCACCCCTTAAGAATCATCCCTTCCCATCAAATTCAACCTGTGCCCTCTATCCATGTATACCTGTAAACATATGCCCATATACCCTTCTTCAATTATTTTCATAATGAGAAGGGTTTCATCAGACACAGTTATTGTTTTTCCATGTAGGAATGTAAATAGTTCAACTTTGATAAGTTCCTTTTGATTTCTTTTCCTTAATTACCTTTTCAAGCATCTCTTGCTTCTTGTGTCTGAATGTCAAATTTTCTATTCCACTCTTTTTTTTTCCTCAAGAATGCTTGAGAGTCCTCTATTCCACTGAATGACCATATTTTCCCCTGAAACAAGATACTCAGTTTTGCTGGGTAGGTGACCCTTGGCTTCAATCCCAGCTCTTTTGCCCTCTGGAATATCATATTCCATGCCCTTCGATCCCTCGGTGTAGAATCTGCCAGGTCCTATGCTATTCTGATTGTGTTTCCACAGTATTGAAATTGTTTCTTCCTGGCTGCTTGTAGTATTTTCTCCTTGATCTGGGAGTTCTGGAACCTATAATATTCCTAGGAGTTTTCTTTTTGGAATCTTTTTCAGGAGGTGATTGGTGAATTCTTTCAACCTCTATCTCCTCCTCTGGGTCTAACACATCAGGGCAATTTTCCTTGAGAATTTCTTGAAGGATGATTTCTAGGTTCTTTCTTTGATCATGGCTTTCAGGTAGTCCAATAATTTTTAAATTATCTCTCCTGGATCTATTTTCCAGGTCAGTGGTTTTTCCCATGAGATATTTCACTTTGCCTTCTATTCTTTCATTTATTTGGATCTGTTTAACAGCATCTTGATTTCTCATAAAGTCACTAGCTTCCATTTGCTCCAGTCTAACTCTGAAGGAATGAAACTCCTCAGTGAGCTTTCAAGATTCTTTTTCCATCTGACAAATTCGGCTTTTTAAGGCATTCTTCTTCTCATTGCCTTTCTGAGCCTCTTTTGCCATTTGAGTTAGTCTATTTTTAAGGTGTTATTTTCCTCAGTCAGGCTGTTGACTGTCATTTCATACTTTTCTTGCATCTTTATCATTTCTCTTCCCAATTTCCCCCCACTTCTCTTATCTGCTTCTTAAGGTCCTCTGTGGCCTGTAGCCAACTTGTATTTTCATTTGGGGCTTTTGGTACAGGATTTCTAACTCACAGTCCTCCTCCATGCTTTGATCCTCTTTGCCCCTAAAATAGGAGTCCAATGTTGAATTTTTCTGTTTATTTTGTTTCTTTTGCCTAGGCATGTTGCCACTTAATTACTTGATTTTTGGGCTTGTTGCCACAGTAGGCCTCGGCCACCAGACAGGAGAGCTTCCGCCCAAACGTGGGGTCTTCACAACTTCCAGAGGTTGGATGGCCTCTGTAAAGCCTCCACCTGCTCTGGCAAATTGGATGCCCACCCCAGACCTTCCCCCAAGACCACCATCCAGATCCAAGCAGGTTAAAGCAAGAGCGATTAACCCCCAGACTGATTGCTGGATCTCTCTACAATTCGCAGACCAGGAGCTAGAGCTGTCACTGAAGCTGCAAAATTGCCTCTGTGCCATGTTTCCTCAGCAGCTTTTCGCCCCCAGGGAAGGAAGCCAACACATTCCCCAAATACTGGTCCCAAAGTCTATAGGGCACTAACCTCTCACTTTGTCCTAGGCATATCTGTGCTGATAAATCTGGAATCGCCACAGCTGCTGGTGTTCTAGGGTCCCTCCAGCCTGCTGCTGGCCCGGTCACCCTGGGGCTAAAACTGCAGCTCATGCGGGCCTGGGCTCGGCTCCCAGAGTGCTGTGCTTTTGGTTCTCAGCACATTGTGCTGCCTGCTCTCAGAGCGCTGCGCTGGCTGCTCCCTGCAGGGCTGCTGGGCTGTCCTCAGCAGGAGGTTAGCTTCTCTGTGTTGTTCTGTGGGTGCTGGGGCTCCAGAAGTTGTTCAGATTCCCCTTTTACATTGTTTGGAAGTTGTGTGGGGCAGAGTACCTTGGAAGTGCTGTTTCTACTCCACCATCTTGGCTCTGCCCCTCCCAGGTCCTTATAATTAATAGCATCAAGGTCTACCTCTATATATACCAGTAGTTATATACTACTCATTGCTAATGTGCTTTTTTCCCCCTTCCCTATACAATTCATCTCTAATTTTCAACTGGTTTGCATTTCAGAAATTCATTTTCTCACTAATTATTTGGAACCCATAACATACTCTCCTTGAGAAACAGTACTATATATGGTGGTTAGGTTCCCAGGTTGACCCACAAAAACCTCTTCAACCCATAATATTGTAGTACCACCATCTATGTGAGGTCTTTGCTGATTCTCCTAAGAGTTAGTGCTTTCTCTCCACTCCTAAGAACACTTTTTTATTTCTTTCTTACGCATTTTGTGTCTACGTATCTGGGCTCATGCTCCAATGGAGCAGAAGACCTTGAGGACAGGATCTGTTTCATTTTTGTCTTTTTATACCCAGTGTCTAGCACATAGTAGAAGCTTAATAAATGCTTACCAAATGAACACTCAAGGAATAATATGACAACTACTTACTGTGGAGTGATAAATAATATATAATCATTCTATGAGGTCAACCTTAAACAGAAAATGGATTTATATGGAAAGACTATAGCAAAGCACTTTTTAAATGGACAAATAGTACTTTTCCAACATAATTCAACATTCAAGTGATCTTGTGATGTTATCTGTTCAGTAGTTCCCTCCAGTGAGACAGAGTGCAATCTATCTAATACTAATAATTAAACAAGAGAAAAAATAGAACTGAATAAAACACTTTACTTTAAAGGTTATTACTTGAAAAAAAAAGAGTATAATTAGAGGAGGATGAGAAGGGTAGATGGAGACTCCAGTAGACTTGTGAAGGGCACTTTTGGGCATTTTCAAGAGCTTTTGAGGTTGATAGTGCTGCTTCTGTTTGTGTCTTTAGAAGTATGGTTTCCCTTCTACTTGATTCAGACATATCTATCACTGAAATAATTTTATTTTTTAACCATGAACTTTATTTCTTTCTTGGGGGTGGGGAAAATGTAGGTGGGGCATTCATAGAAAATGAATTCACACTGCTTTCATTTGGAAGGAGAAAAAATATCCCTCTCATTGCCTGGATTTTTCTCTTAAAGTCTCTACTGAAAACTCTTGTTTATTCTCTCTCTCTCTCTCTCTCTCTCTCTCTCTCTCTCTCTCTCTCTCTCTCTCTCTCTCTCTCTTTACCTATATAATAGTCTTTTGTGTTCTGGGTTGGGAGCCTCACTTTTAGGAGGTAGGTATAATATCTGGACCCCCATACCCTGATTTCACAACCACCCCCCTTGTGCTGAGCTCATATAAAAAGTTTTTGACTCCTTTGGCTGTCAGGGTCTGGCAGCTAATGCATTCTCTGTGACTATCAGCCTACTACTAGGTCCTGTTTTAGAATTAAAGATGGCAGTGCAGATTGGATGACTGAAGCCCTCTGAGTGCTCAGTCATAAGACTTACCTATTCATACATGGGTTGGTCTAGATGACCTCCAGAGTCCCTTTGCACCCCCATATTGTTGTACCCATTTCACAAGTCTTCAAACATAGAATCATACTCTAAGGAATTGGGAGAGGACCTGACAGACTCTCTCCTGAGTAAGAGGAACATTGAGGATGGAGGAAAGACAGCTAAACAGTCTTCAGCCAGAAACCTTAATCTACACCCTAATAGTTCCCAAGAAAACCAAGATTCTGTCTTCCCATATAGAGCGATAAAATCACAAAGGGCAAGAGGAGAACCCCAATAGCCAGCATTCCTCAGATAGATTTGAGCCAAGGCAGGTAAATCAAATCAAACAACAAACATTTATTAAGTGCCTATTATGTTCCAGAAGCCACTTACAATTTAATTGGGTAAACAACATCCAAACAACTATGTGTAAACAAGACATGTACAGAATAAATTGAAAATAATCATAGAGAAAAAGTATTGGCTAAGGGGGATCATAAAAGGCTTCTTGAAGAAGGTGGGATTTTGTCTAGGAAGAAAAAAAGTTTTTTAGCTGAGAAGGAAGGGATTTTAGCTTTGAAAGAAGAAAGGAAGCCAGGAAGTAGAGATGAGGGAGCAGAACATTCCAGGGATGAGAGACAGTCAGTGAAAATGACAGAGGGAAAAAAAAGGTAATTAGCACTCCAAAAATAACTATATGGGAAGAGATTTCCCTGGCCAGCATGGTCAATACATACAAGACATTCATTAGTCCAGTACATTTAAACCGGATACTGTTTGTGCTGCCTTTCCCTTTCTTTGATGTTCCCTGTTCTTCAAATACACATGAGAGAATTTAAAACTTTAAAAATCCACAAATACTCTATAAAACAGAGATTCTCACATATTTTTGCATATGTCATGGACCCCTTTAACAATCTGGTGAAACCTATTTTGGTATAATTTTAAATGTGTAAAATAAGATACATAGGATTATAATTCTAGGCTAAGAACTCTTGGTATGAAATAATACCTTTATCTCCTGGGCAAGAGTTGGCGGAAAAGTGGCGGAGCTTTCAAAATTACTGTTGCTTAATTAAAACAGTTCTGAGGTACCATGTACCATATCACACCTACCAGAGTGCTTAATATGACAAAAAAAGGAAAATGTTGGCTGTTGGAAGGGACGTGGGAAAAATGGGACATTAATGTACTGTTAGTGGAGTTGTGTACTGATCCAACCATTCGGGATAGCAATTTGGAACTATGTCCAAAGGACTATAAAATTGTGCATACCATTTGATCTAGCAATACCCCTGTTAGGTCTATATCCCAAAGACATCCCCCATGTACCAAAATCTTTCTAGCAACTCTTTTTTGTGGTGACTAAGAATTATAAATCAAAGAGACACCCAACATTTAGGGAATGGCTAAACAAGCTGTGGCATATGATTACAATGGAGTATTATTGTGCTATAAGAAATGACAAGCAGAATGATTTCAGAAAAACCTGGAAAGACTTCCATGAACTGATACATAGTGAACAGTATCAGAAGAACATCGTACACAGTAACATCAATATTGTCTGGTGAAGAACTCCAAATGACTTAGCTATTCTCAGCAATACAACGATGTAAGACAATCCCAAAGGACTAATCATGAAGCATACTATCTTCCTTCAGAGAAAGGACTGATATTGATTGAATACAGACTGAAGCAGGCTGTTTTTCACTTTCTTTCTTCATTTTTCCCATTTTATTTGAGTCTTCTTATACAAAATTACTAATATGGAAATGTTTTATATAATTGCAGATAAAAAACCTGTATCTGATTGCTTAATATCTCAAAGAGGGGGAGGGGGAGGGGAAGGAAGAAGGGAGGGATAGAATTTGGGACTCAAAACATTAAAAAATTTTTTTTAATTGGGGCGAATATAAAATTGCTTTAAAAAAAAATTACTGTTGCTTTCCCTTTCCTCCTTACTTGCCTGCTTTTACTAATATCCATCTAATGGTTGGAAGACTAGATAACCCTTGAGATTTTCACAATTTCCACCTTCCTTCTTTCCATCTGTCTGTGTAGAAGGGGCTAAATCTTTTCTTTCCTGGGAACTGCAAGGTGAATACCAGGGCACTTAATATTTTATGTTAGGGGATAGTATCTTGTACCTTATGATACAGAGGTATATATACCTCTAACCACTATGTGCACTATGACTTATTTCCAGGAATCACTAACGTGGAACAACTATCCATATATTTTCAACACTGTCAATCTAGTGACTGCCTGAAACACAAAACACCCTCTCCCCAAACTCACTGGATGTGTAAATGGATTAATGAAAAAACATTTATTAAACATTGCTATTTGTCCTATTTTGTGCTAAGCACTCCAGATACAAATAGAAAAAAAGAATATTTGATCTCTAGGAATTCATATCCTAATGGTAGGAGATAACAAATGAAGGAAGGTTCAGCAACAGATTTGACAGAAGGCCCTGTGGTCTTCAGGGTGCAGATGCAGGGCAAATGGCAAAACTCTTAGCAAGCCCAGATGGCTGGGACAAATATGATATACTGTCATTGTAGGGTCTGAGGATGCTAATTCTATAAAGAAAATAATTCAGAGCCAGAATGTGTAGAAACATTTATTTTAAGGCACATTAATTTTTAATAAAACAGGAATTGGGGATGAACCTGTGATTTCATTAGTTTAGGGAACCCCCAGATGAGGAAACTTCTACCAATGCAGGTTTGTAGCATTTCTGCATCTTGTAATCTTAGAAAGTTGCCTAGCTATACAACTAAGGTATAATCTGAGAAAGTAAATGATTTGCCTAAAGACACAGAACCAATATTTGTCAGGACTTGATTTATCAGAACTTGAATATAGATATTTCTGCCTTCAAGGCTAGTCTGTATCCACTATACTTCTTAGAAAGCATACCAATGCATATCATTGGTTCTATCTATCTGGGCCATTGACCCTCGAAGTAGAGTTGTGAAAAAACAGGATTCTCCTTCAGTTAGAGATTTTTAAGCAAAGGTTAGATGACAATTTGTTGAGAACTTTGTAGAGGGAATACCTATTCATACCTGGGTTAATCTACCTATTATTTAATTAGCATAAATTTTAACTATGATAATTTCATATGGAATAAAAGCTTTTATTAGCTATTGGGGATTATTTTCCATAATATTGAGATTAATTTAATTTAATTAATTAATGAGATTTCCTATGTGTTTGCTATGTCTTTCTATGAAATACCATTTATCCTAATTAACTAAAATGTTGTTGAAAATTTCATTCATTTCATTTCTTGAAAATATGCATAGTTAATGATATTTTCTATGTGTCCAGACTTTAGGGACTCTCTGTGGATGACCTACAGAGTACTTTGCAACCCCAGGATTCTGAGCATAGGGATTCAAACGTGGAGAGAGGGATGAAAGAGCTGCCACAGCACCCAGCTCAGTGGAGCTACGTAAGGGATAAAACGCGCCCCGAACAAAAGAGAGTCCAGTGACGGAAATTTTTGTAGCCAGATTCTGGTAGACAAAGTCAGGTTCAAGAGAATAATTTAAATGTGACACCAACAGTTAGGTCTGAGATCTGGATGGAGAAGTATTCTATGTCTCTGGGAACCAAAGGAGAAGAGGAAGAAAGAGGTAGAGAGAGAAAATGAGAGGCAGAGATAGAAAGGGAGAAAGAAAGAAAGAAAGAGAAAAAGACAGAGAAATAGGAGGAAAGAAAAAAGAGGAAAGAGACAGGGAGGGGGAGACAGAGAAAGAGAGAAAGGGATGGAAGGGATTAGAAGAGGAGAAGGAGAAATTAAGAAAAGTAGAAAGAGGGAGAGAGGAGAGAGTACTCAGGTTGGAACTAGGGATGGAAGTAGGATTAGCTAACAAGAAATTATTGTGAATTCAAGATAACAAATAAATGTGGCCATTATATTCCTGAAAAGTTTAACTTCCATATAGTTTTGCTTCTGAGATTCCTTCCTGCCCTGGGTGGTGTAATGGAATGAACACAGAATTTGGAGTCAGATGACATGGATTCTAGTCCCAGTATTATCTGTGACCTTTGGCAAATCTTAACCTATCTGGACCTCGGTTGTCTTCTTTAGAAGGAAGGGATTGAGTTAGAGGATTTCTAAGTTCTCTTTTGGTTTTAAATAAATGATTCTTATAATCTTATGGTTTTTCATACCACAAAAAAGAATAGTTTGCATATTTTAAATATCTAACTACAGTGTACTCATTGGACAGTAAACTCCTTGAGATTTGGGACTGACTTTTGGTTTTGTATCAAAGTTCCTGGCATTGGCACATAGTAGGTGCTTAATAAAGGTATGTTGATTGATTATGTGACAGAAAAGAAGCACAGAAAAAGAAAAAGGGGAAAGAGATATGAACTTTGGAGAAGGAATTCCTCATTTTATTTTCCTGGTGATCATAATGGAAAGTTACCCAAGCAAGCATCATTGTGAACCTCTTTAGGGAGACTTATTTAAAAGTTGCCTCAGAGGTATTTATTTCATACTAATAAGAGCAAGCTACAGCTAAGTAAGAGATTAGTATGCAAAGGGTCTGGTAAATCTCTGCTCCTTCTCAGGCAACTACCTCACCTAGAAGGCTCTGAGTCAAACCTCCATTGCTAAGTACTGATTGGGTCACCAATATCCTGAGATTTCCAAATATCCAATTTTAGAAGTGTTAGCAAAGAGTTTAAAAAGAGGATAGTAAATTCAAAAGATAAAGTCTACGCCCCAAAAAAATCAATAAAAAAATTATCTAAGTTATTAAGACAGAAATAGAGAGAGCCAGAAGAAACATTTGACTAAAACACCAAATCCTCAGAAATGACTATTTCTACTGTGAGAATCATGTGTGAGGTAAGATGAAAGTAATAATGTCATTAAAATTTCTGGAATCATGCAGTATTTTCATTTCCCATGAAATGGAGTACAAGAATAACACTATTACTAATACATTATATTATTAGGATTTCATTGCTTTTCATTAATATTTTTTGGATTGATTTGTACATGGAATTTGTAGTGAGGAAGCTCCTTTTACTAATGCAGATTACTGACTATTCTAAAATTTATAGTCTTAAAGAGTTGCCTGAGGCACTGAGATGTTAAATGAGCTGCCCAGGGTGACATAGCTAGCATGGCATAGTCAGGACTTGAACCCAAGTCTTTCTGACTACAAAGCTGCCTCTCCAATCAGTATAGCTGATAATATTTTAACTCCATGTTACAATATTATATAGGGTACATTCCTTCAGAAACAATGAATTAGGATCTACTGGGACCACCAGGGGAAAGGTCTTCCAATATTCATCTTAGAGAGAAAAGATGAGTCATTTCATCTCTACTGGGATGCCCTGAGACGGCTCAAGTCATCCTATCTCTTCTGGGATGGCTTGAAGTAGCCCAATGTCGACCTGACATGGATGATGGAAAGGTAAGCTTTCTTCCTAGGTATGTTCTTATTCTGGGCATGAAAGAGAACATACCAGCACTTTTCAAATATGACAATCTCCACCCACTACTGGTGAGTCCCATGGGAAGAAACAATACTACCAGGAGGCAATTAAAAAGAATTCCTAAGGATTATGAAGTTCTGGGTAAGAAATTAAAGACCTTAAAACAAGAAGTGGTATTTTGTTACTGTTATTGCTTGAAGGTAAGGGCTTCATTAAAAAGGCAGAACTGGGAAACAAACAGTTAAGAGGATGGTATGAGATATTTTAATTTTTGGATAAGGACTTAAACTGTAGAAGTGAAAGGATCTTATCCAAGATGGACTGCACTTAATCGGAATCAGTAAAATATGTATTTACCCTGAGATTTAGTTACCTCATCAAGGGAACTTTAATGGAGGGAGAGGAAAAAACAGGTCATATATACCCATTAAGTCAGGTATCACAGAGGAAATAGGCAACATTAGGATATTAATATCAATGGAAAAGCATAGTAATTCACAGGAGAAATTTTTTAAAAGGGGACAATAAGAAGAATTATGATTCCCTGAATAGAAATTTATCATTGCAGTTGATTTTCTAGAATGTCTCTTCAATGGAGAGAAACGCATTTATAGTAAAACATTATAAAACACTTTCAATCTTTCTTTGATTTTAATATACTAGTGATCAAATCATATCCTCATATCCACAATGATATATTATTACAGTGACCCTACAGTCTTTTGGGGACTGTCTTTATGTCAGGCAAAGAAGGAATATTTTTAATGAGGCTTTCCAGATGAAAAGTATACAATTTTTTTGGCCCAAATAATGTGGTCACTATCTACAAGGAGTTTCTTTCTTATTTTAACACAGATTGTTATATAAATGATATTTTTGTCACTGAATTAATGTTTGTAATGAAGTCTGACTGTTTTCTTAGACTCATACCTTTCAATCACTCAAGAAAAGGATTATACAGCACTGTCTTTAAAAAAATGTTTCCGGGGGTGGCTAGGTGTCGAAGTGAGTAGAGCGTCAGCCCTGGAGTCAGAAGGACCTGAGTTCAGATCCGACCTCAGACACTTAATGCACACACAAACAAAAACCTAGCTGTGTGACCTTGGGCAAGTTACTTAACCCCAATTGCCCTCCAAAAAGCAAAAAAAAAAAATGTTTCTTAATTATCTAGTAGTAGGTCAACTGCAAAATTTAGTTTATATCATATAGACTTCTATATTTCTCATTAGTTTGGTCAGATGCTAAAGAGAGGCAAAGTATATGGAGGGGACCCTTGATGTCAGGATGACCTGGGCTTAAACCCTGTCTCTCACACATATTTTTGGACTATGGCTACGTCCCTGGGCCTCTCAGCAGTCAAGGCAATTATCTGAGATGATAAATTATCAATGCAGGAAGTTTTTCACACAAGGAGTTCTGGCCACTAACAAAAAATCACAGACAGAAACAAAAAAATAGGGATCAATAATTAGTCAACAGGTATTTATTAAGCACTTACTATAGGCACTATGGTAGGTACCAGGGACATGAATGCAAGAATGAAACAGGCCCTAGCTTAAAGGAGCTAACATTCAAATGAGGAATAGAGTGATGATGGTGGTGGTGATGGTAGTGTTAGCTGACAAGAGTGCTCCTAGCTTTGAATGAACAAGTATATCTTGTTATAGCTAAAATTTTGTTCAAAATTGCATTATATCATATCCACAAAAAGGAAAAAGATCATTAAAGCTAGAAAATATTTATGCTTCAGCTTTTTTAAAGGACTTAAAATGGCATCTTCCAGTGAAATACTCTGTGGAAGCCTTTCAAATGGCCCTCACAATCACCTTCAACCTGAGTATTGTAGAAAGTTCAATAGTTCCCCTGTGGCCTCAAACGGTGTTTTTAAGTATGTGAAATCAGAGAGGTTTTCAAAGTAACACCTAAATTCCCACCTCTTGCAGAGTGAATCAAAGGTGGAAGCTGAGATGTGGTTAGCACCTCTCCTTGGAAAGTGCAGCAAATGGACCAGGAGTGTGTTTGGCAAGTGCTGAGGATATTTTATGCCTGCACAGGAGGGGGAGCTTTTATTAACCTCTTGACAGCTAACTAGCTGGGAAACATCGTTTTGAAGACACTCGTCCTGTCCCTTTATGAATAAGCGAACTCGTGGTAGGTAAGCTTTCTTTGGGTTATCATTTAAAGGGAAATAATCATTCAGTTCACATAAAAAAGAGAGATTCAGTGTGCTGTAGCCTGGCAATCACACACAGATCCCCTTGCTCCCTTAGAAGGTACCTTCTCCTTATAGCAAGTACTATCAGCCTAGGCTCACTTGTTCTCAAACCCCTACTTTCTTTGTAGATTGGAGGGGGAGGTGAGACTCCCCTTTTTAAAAGAGGACAAAAATTCAGGAAGATGCTTATAGACAGAGAACTCTGAGGCAGAGATGGTGTGGCATAGTGGATAGAATGTTGGGATTGGGGGTCAGGAAGACCCAAGTTCAAAACCCTTTTCATAAGCTTACTAACTGCAGAAAGGGCAGCTTGGTGGAACAGAGGATAGTTGTGGGCCTAGAGTCAGTAAGACTCATCTTCCTGAGTTCAAATGTGACTTCAGACACTTAATGGCAATGTGACCTGGGCAAGTTACTTAACTCTGTTTGCCCCAGTTTCCTCATCTATAAAATGAGCTGGAGAAGGAAATGACAAACCACTCCAGCATCTTTGCCAAGAAAACACCAAATGGGATCCTGAAGAGTCATGACCAAAAAATGACTGAGGAGCAACAACAAAGTTAACCACAGAACCATAGGCAAGTCACTTAGATTAACTGAGCTTCAGGGTCCTTTTCTACAAAAACAGACATAATAAGTATTTACTTCACCGGGTTGCTACCAGTATAAAAATTAGATAATATATGTAAAACATTATAGAAATGTGAACTATTATTATGATGATGATGATGAGGAGGAGGAGGAGGAGATATTCTAGTTTGACTGTCTCTGTGACTGACTCTGCCTATCACTTTTTATTCAATGTCATGTCATCATACCCCCCAAAAAAATGAAATATAGAATTTTTTTAGTAGAGGCTAAGTTAATTTTGTTTTCATGTTTTTTTTCTAGATGCCTTTGAATGACCCTGAAATGCCACAAAATGAAGACTAGGAATTGCAATTTCCTTGAAAGCAGAAACTATTTCCTTTTGATTTTTGGATGCCCCAGTAGCCATCACAACACTTAGCTCACAGGAAACCCTAAAATCAACAATGTCTTCATTAACAGATCAAAATGACTGTTTCTTCCTTCCAAATAGTTACCTTAGGTAGTCATGTACTTATTCCAATGACACTGTCATTGTTCAAAACATTTTGAATCTTTTCTTTGGAAACTGACTTTAAAAACGGTAGTACATTCTTTTCAATATTTCAAACAGCAGGAGCTAGTATTTATATAACACCAGTATTTATGTAACACTTTAGTTTGCAAAGAACTTTACAGCTATTATCTCATTTTAGCCTCACAATAGCCTTGTAAGATAGGTGCTATTACCCCTATATTATAGATGAGAAAAATGAGGCACAGAGAGGTGACTTATCCAGGGTCATATGGCTATAGGTACTTACAACTGAATTTGAACTCTCAGAATTTCCTAATTCCAAGTCCAGCACTCTCTACTGCCATCTAACCACCTCAGTGACAAACCCTGATCTTCTGAGAATAGCTTTGATTTTTTAAATAAACCAATGTCATTTGAAGCCAAGGTTGGTGAAAAAGTTCAAGCTATACTAGATTTTTTAAAAATATGGTGTAACTATAAAGTAATGAGACTGGTGTCTCTGTGTGGCCCTAAAATTGTCTCATGAATATCTAATAAAAATACTTTTGTGCCCTTGAACATTTCCCACATTGTTTTTTCTTTAGTGGGCAGCCGTCTGACTGTTGAGGGACTTGTATAGTGTGACATAAACAAAAAAATCTTATCCAGGACAACCTGACCATTTTCACCAGCTGTACTCTCCTTACTAAGAGACCCTCAGATACTACAAAATAAAATAAAATGAAATTGGGAGCCTTTTCAAACATCCATCCAGCAGAAATTATAACTTGGGGGGGGTAAACAATCTCTTACTAAGATGTGTTAAGTGATCATTCAACTAGATTCAATGTACAGAGCATTTATAAACCCTCTGTGCTACAATCAGCTGTTCACACACACCATGGAGAGCACCCATTATTTCCAATTATAATAATGTGTTGATGTGTCTATACAAGGAGTACACAAGGTGAATGAAAAGTACCTATGTTGAATGTAAAGGCCAACTATGTGGAAAGTGACTTGGAACAAGAGCATGAGAGTTTTGATTCATGCCAAAGATGAAGATAAAAATGAAGATGTTTTCTTTTGCCTCCAGCTTCTGCTTGTTCAGAAACCTACTTAGGGAAATCCCCTAATTACCTATTATTGGCCAAGTATGTTTGCCTTTCTTTCCAACTACATCTTTATAAAAAAATGAAGTGGATGATGTTGTAGAAAGAACATTGGCTGGGAATGAGAAGACCATAGAGATAGAGCTGAAATAGACCTAAAAGGTTGTGTAGCCCAAACTCTTCATCTTATAAGGAAATTGAAGCCCGGAGAGATGAAGGGGCATAGCCAAGATTGGAACCCACATCCTCTGAATGAAAATCCAACACCCTCTACATTGTACCACACTGACTTTCAGGACTTGGGTCCTATCCCTGACTCTACCACTTTGGATAAGTCATTTCAACTTCTTAGAATTTGATTTTCCTCACTTATAAAAAGGGATTTTGATTAGATGATCTCTAAACTCTTCTTTGGCTCTAGCACACATGAATCATGTGGAATGGGGATGACCTAATGACAACCAGAGATACAATTAAGTTGTAAGATGCCATCAGAAGAGATGGTAAAGAAACAGAACAAGGCAGAACACTTGGAAACATTTCCCAGGTATCAATGAAGACCCTTTCTAGTACAAAGTGCCCTCTTACCTCTTCTTTAGCAATCCATATTCACACACACACACACACACACACACACACACACACACACACACACACACACCACTGCTTCTCTTATTAACATTCCATGACTAGATGAGTTTAATTCCCACTTAATTCTTCTTGACAGCTAAATGGTACAATGGATAGAATTCTAGACTCAGAGAGAGGAAAATCTGAATTGAATCCTACCTTAGACACTTATGAACTATGTTACTTGCTCTTAAAACCTCAGGTTTCCTCATCTCTACAATGGAGATAATAACAATAAATACCTCCCAGGGTTATTTTGAGAATTAAATGAGATTATATATATGTGTGTGTGTGTGTGTGTGTGTGTGTGTGTGTGTGTGTGTGTGTGTGTGTGTGTGTGTGTGTACAGCATTTTGTAAACCTTGGAGTTCTTTATAAATATTAGCTATTATTATCAGTAGTAGCAATAGTAATAGTAGTAGTAGTAGTAGTAGTATAGTAATATTATGTCACTTCCTCTCTCCAAGTCTCGGTCTCCTTACTTGTAAGTAAAAGGAGATGAATTCTTTAGATCTAATTTTTTTTATCTAATTATGATCTAATTTTAACTTTCTAAGACCAGTAGTTCTATAAATGTCACTTTTTGAGTATTTTTAAGTATATATTACCTAAGTTATGTTTCAATGAAGAACCAGTAGCCAAAAGAACATATTACTACTCACCACTTGACTTTTTCTTCTTCCAGGACAGTTGCAACTGGGGATCACCTCCCCATTCTTACTTTGTCCTTATACATCACAAAACAGGTTCTGTGATGGCTGCACTATAAGTACTGGGGGAAATCAATCAGTCAACAGGCATTTATGAAGCACCTGCTCTGTGTCAAGCACTGATGGATAGGTAATTTGGAGAGGGAGGACACTAGCAGCTGGGAGAATAAGGAAAAGTTTTATGTAGAGAGTGATGCTTGAACTAAGTCTTGGAGAAAATAAGTCAGTCTAAGAGGTGGGGTGAGGAGGGAATAACTTCCAAGTGGGGGGAGGAGGGAGTCAGTACAAAATCACAGAGATGGGTGGTGGGATGTTCTATGTGAGGAACGGGAAGAGAAAGGATTAAAAGAAGGTATACAAACTAGTGAGGATGTTCCTGCATCACTCCCACCCCCTTCTGATGACTCCTTTGGTTCTAGTACTGGTCCCCTGAACAATATCCTCCAAACACCCTGCTTTTTATTCCGGGGATTCCACTCCCATCCTAGTTCCAATGCTAAAACATACAGGATAGGCTGAGTTCAGTTCTCTGTAACAGAGATGAATTTTATTTTAATCCTTTGGGCATTAAGACCATTTGTCACTTAGAAATGATGTTATCTCTTCCTAAAAGTTCTAAGTGGAAGAAACAAAGACATTATTTTTAATGGAAGGCAAGGATAGGAATAATGTTTTGGTTTTTAACCCCACATATTTCTTGATTCTAGCAATAAAAATCCTTAGAAAACTCTAAAATGGCTCTGATCTCATGTCAGACACAGGAGTAATGTTTCTAACTGCAGAGGACAAGCTATGAAACTGTGTTGTGTTACAGAGTAGATAGGGAAGGAAAGCAACAGGTGGTGGTAGTGGAAAAGGAAAGCCAGGGAGCTAATCCCTGGGACTAGAGGAAAAAGAGAAAGGGGATATCTTTAAATTGGCCTATACTGATTTTACATTGAGAAGAAGCCTGGCTCTGCCGAAATTCCCATCTTGTGTAACCTCATCTCTGTCATTTCTATCAGTCCCTGTACCCCTACTGCCTCCCACCTCCAATTGAGTCTTTTGCTTCAAACCAGCACAATAGCTTTTAGCCAGGGGAATGGCATATCCCACTGTAGTGAGGACAGATGTGATCCTAGCATTCCAACTTGAAACTTGGAATTCATTTGACCTAATGACGTAACCCAGGCCTTACCAACCACCTTGCTGATGAACACTTAGAACTTCTGGGATTTCCATTCAACCACACAGCTGAGTTTTCATTTATGTGTTGTTTCCCCCAATCAGATTGTGAGCTCCTAAAGAGCTTTTTAAATGGATATTTCTAGCACTTAGCGTAGTGCTTGGCATATAGTAAGCACTTGATAAATGCTTTTTCATTCATCATTTATTTATTCCCTTTCCCATGGTAGCATTGCTAAAGAAGACTCCCGGTAACAGAAATCTCATTAACCTGTATTCAGAAGATCTGAGTTCAAGTCCTAAATGCATTTCTTCCTACCACATTAGGCTTCTGTGAGGCAGGCACTGTGAGAAACGGTGCAAAGTAGGAGATGGAGGGAGAGTGGGGTAATGTCATGATGCCTGCCTCCTTACTCATCACAGTAGTCAAGCTCTCCAGGATGAGTCCCCAACAGTTGACATGGTCCACAGGGTATGAGGGGGGCACTCAACTTGTTCAGCCCAGAAAAGCTCAGTGGCTTCATTTGTAATTAATCCTCCTGTCCAAGCCCCAACTCCAATCCAGCTGCTACCACTCATAGCTCTGTGCCCCCACCAGAGTTGCAACAATTTCTTTGTAGAGACCTAGAGTCTCAGGCAGGTTCCCCACCCCTGGGAGAATCTCCTGCAAGGAAGGTTTGGGACACTGAGTCATGAAGGCCACAATGAGGAAGGCTCTGAAGGGAAAATGGGTTCTAAATGCCAAACATCTGATTTGCAAGTAATTTTTGGTCCTGCCTACATCATAAGCTCTTTAAGAATATGCCTTTTTAGGGGCGGCTAGGTAGTGCAGTGAATAGAGCACTGGCTCTGGAGTCAGGAGGACCTGAGTTCAAATCTGGCCTCAGACACTTAATATAAAACTAGCTGTGTGACCTTGGGCAAGTCACTTAACCCCAATTGTCCCTCCAAACCCCCCCCCAAAAAAGAGTATGTCTTTTACTTCATTTTTACTCTCTCTCCTCTTTCTCCAGCATCCCATAAACATGCAGTACAAAATACTCTGTATATACTAAGGGAATTATTGCTAAAATGAGTGGTTGTGACTGCTCTGGCTAAGACATCCACTTGGGCTTTATGTCTTCAGTAATATGGATGGATCTCTCCACTTTACATCTTCTGCTCTGCCAGATTTGAAGATCAAGATGCCCCTCCCAGATTAAACTCATCACCTCTAATCTCATCACCATGTTGTTAACTCAGGCCTTGAAAGGTAATACCTCCTTCAGTCTCCTCACTGCTCTAATGATCAGAGGGCTTGGAAGTAGATTCCTCCCAGCGCCTTCCTTTAGAAAGAATAAAAATTGGACATTTTTGCTCACTCCACTCTGTCTCTGCTGCTCTGGTTGGTTTCAATTCTATAGAACAAAATGTCCCTATAGCAGGTACTCCTGATGTCTCACCTCTTCTCCCCACCCCTTTCCTGCCTTTTTTCATGTCTTGTCTCCATTAGACTGTAATCTCCTCAGGACAGGGACTGTCTTTTTATTACTATTACTAACTGTATCCCCAGGGTGCTTAGAACAAGTGTCTGGCCCATAGTAGGTGCTTAATAAATATTTATTGGATTGCATATGTAACCTCAGAATTCCTTCATTTAGTTTTTAAAATCCTATACAGTTTTGCTCCAGCCTGTCTTTCCACAGGCACTGGACCCAACTCATCCTTATATACACTGTGATTCAATCAAACTGGTTTCTCTCTGTTCCTTACACAGGCTTCCTCTTCCACTGGCCACCCCAAATACCTGGAATACACTTCTGCCCTACTCCCACTTCTCTTTTCCAATGAAGCTCAATCACTACCTTACCATCTGTACATGAAGACTTTCATGGTAGCCCATCTTCATGGGACTACATTGTGCTCATTTCAGACATGGGGAATCTCTCCTTCCCAAACGCCCTTGTGTTCAACTACTTTATATCTATGTATATTTTTATTCTCTATGCTGAATATACTTTTACGCATAGTTCTTGTTTCTCACATTAAAATGTAAGCTCTTTGCAAGTAGAGATTATTTCATTCTTTATACTTATGTCTCTGGCATCAAGCACAGTATGTAGTGAATAGCAGGTGCTTAATAAAAACTTGTTAATTAGTGGATAGTTCATTAGAAAACAGCTGGTTTATTAAGCATCTTCAAGAAGAAACACAGGCATATATACATATATTGTGACTATATTATATATGTAAACTCTTTTAGTGACAATTATCTTTATAAGGGAAAATGTTGGCAGTTCCAGTACTTAAAGGTGTTCTGTTCAATTTATATCAATGAATAAAAGTAAATCTTCTAAAAATCTGGCCCGGCAACCTATTTGGCATACCTATAGAGATACTGTGTCCTGGATGGGACTGCCTTGGTCACCAATTCTTTTGCCAAGGTCTGCTGTACAATTTCATTTGAATGTCCCCATATCACCTCAAATTCAACAATCCTAGGAGGGCACTCAGTGTCTTCGCTCCCAGATAGTCCTATTCTCTCTCCCACCATCATGATTTGCACATGTGATCCCCATGTCTAAAATCAGTCCAATGAATGTTAACAATATCATACTCTCCCTAACTGTGCCTTCTTTCATGGCACAGATCTCTGGATGCTGACCCTTCCTGCTCTAACCTACATTTCTAAAAGCTTTCTATTCTTTCAAAGAGCAATTCAGGTGATCACTAAAGCTGCAAAGAATTTCAAAGGTCATCTATTCTTATATCCTCATTTTATGGATGAGAAAACTGAAGGCCAGAAAGGTTATGACTTGTCCAAGGTCACATAATTAGTAAGTGACAGATCCAGTATTCTTTCTGCTGTTCCATGCTGTAATCTGTGATCTCTCCCCCCTGGAAAAGAACCATACACACATTGTCCAAGCCCCTCAAGAACAGGAATCATTTCATTTTTCATCCTTGTAATTCACAAAACTTTACACAGTCCCTTGTACATTGTAGGTGCTTAATAAATGTATGCTGAATTGAAAAATGAGCTTACTTTCTTATAGGATCATAAATTTAGAAATGGAAGGGAGCTTAGAGGTCAACTAATAATAATAAAATATTAACAATAATAGATTGCATTTATATGGCACTTTAAGCTAAATATAACACTTTATAGCAAATCACTATAATATTACCCTATTTTATCCACACAATAATCTTTGGAGATAGACACTATTATTATCCCCAATTTTCAGGTGAGGAAACTAAGGCAGATAGCAGTTAAGTGACTAGCCCAGGTTTACACAGCTAGTAAGTATCTGAGGCTGTATTTAAACTCAGGTCTTCCTGACTCCTGGCCCATCTCTCTCATCACCATTCTATCTTGTCTACCCCTTCCATTTTTCAGATAGGAAATTGAATCCCATAAGAGTTAAGTGAGTTACCCAAGGTCACATATGTAATAAAGGATAAAATTAAAATTAGAACTCAGGTCCAATGACTCCAAACACTGACTCGTTTCTTGATTTCGTCCCTATTTCTATAATGGCACTATCATTTTTTTCAAATAGCTCAGGCTAGAAATTCTCAAATCATCATAGAAAATTCTGTGTTAGGATGGGAGGATCCCCAAGGAGATCTTGTCTTCTATTACGGTCAGCAGAATCTATAGGAGAAACTATATCTCATGTGGCAACATAGATTGTCATTATATCTGATCTCTAAAGAAGCTTATTAGTGTTGCTTTTTCTTAACCAAAATTGAATTTCTTTTCATTCTTTTAAAAATAAAAATAGAGAATTATGAGAGATACTAGCTTGGTTATGATTCTGAACAATGCAAAGATGAAATCATATTGTTGGATTTTTGATAGATTATTTTCATTTGAATTGCTTTTAAAAACATGCAGAGCTCTTCTTCAATCTAGGAAACTTCCCACAACTGCTAGGCTGTATCTGGCAGATAGATCATATCTTATATGCAAGAATCATACCCTGATTGAACTATCACATTGACCTGTTCACTTGTTCCAGGTCCTGGGACATTGTTTCCCTGTTTCTCAATCTAAACTTTATTTTTGTTTCTTCATGTTTAACTTATGCTATGAATCCTAAACTCAGGCCTGTATAATCAGACACTATACCTAACTGCCCTTGTTTCACAGCATAGACCTCTGACTGCTGACCTATCCTACCCCAGCCTGCATTATGGCCACACTTAAAGACCCTGACTGTACCTTTTCTTGTGGTCCATCCCTAGCTTGGCCCTCTAAATGCCAACCCCAGACTACCTCCTCCAGCCCTCAAATGTAACCTGGTTGCCCATATCCTGGCATCAGATTTGTCCTCAGGATTCACAGTAAAATCATAAACTCTTTTCTCTGCAAACTTG
Source organism: Gymnobelideus leadbeateri (assembly GCA_011680675.1). Taxonomy (NCBI): domain Eukaryota; kingdom Metazoa; phylum Chordata; class Mammalia; order Diprotodontia; family Petauridae; genus Gymnobelideus; species Gymnobelideus leadbeateri. The sequence goes on along the minus strand of WOXC01009347.1, from coordinate 183,795 downwards.
CCTACAGTGTATATTTTGAGCTATAAGAGCTACAGGGTTTTATACAAGGCAAAGTACTTAATGGAAGTTTGTTGAATCAAGTAACTATTCCAATCTCTTCAGCTTAAAAATATAGCAGAGAGGGGATCAGGGTCACTCATGGGGAAAGCTTTCATAGAGAACTGAGGCATATGGTGGTGACAACCAATGGCAGAGATCTACCGCAAAGTCTAAGATCTCCTGATTGGGCCCTCTGGAATAATATCCAAACTCCATAGTTTGACATTCAAAGTCTTCCACAAAAGTATTAGAAAACACTGACAACAACAACAACAACAACAAAATCCTCTACCTGTTCAAACTCAAACCCCTTCTGTTCACCACAAACCCTGCATTCAATTCAATTCTATAAATATCTATGTAACTACTATGCACGAGGCTCTAACAGGGGTGGGGAACCTGCAACCTTGAGGCCACATGTGGCCTTCTAGGTCTGAAAGTGTGGCCCTTTGACTAAATCTAAACAAAAGGATTTGTTCTAGCTAGCTGCTAACTCCTCTACCAAGGCATTCCTTTCCTGTCCCAGTTGGTGGGAATCTCTTCTTCCTCTGGATACCTAAAATATTTGTTCTTGAGTCATTGAATTTCAGACTTAGAATGAACTTTGGAGGCCACCTAGTTCAATCCTGTCATTTTGCAAATAAAGAAACCAAGTGCTAAAGAAGATGACTCTTCCAACGCTGCAGAGCAAATCAGTGGCAGAACCAGAACCCAGTTCTCCCAACCTCTATGCCAGTGTTCTTGCTAGTGCTAACTCTTTCATTAATTCAGCATTTTGTACTGCCTTATATTGTTATCAGTCTTTCAGGATGTAAATGTCTCTTTTGGGTGACTACAATTTTAAACTCTGAGACAAGTATCTTATACTTTGTATATTTTCCCTTTAGCTCCTAACTCAGTGCTTTTGCAATATGAACCCTTGGGTCTTTTATATTTGTGTGTCTGGACACACACACACACACACACACACACAAACATTATATCATAGTATTTGGAAGAGATTACATCTAGTGGCATGTAGATGGGATATATATGGGATAATAGGAAAATTTGCAGTAAATTGGGACATTGGTTTTGATATTATTTAAGATATTAACATATTCAATTTATTGATTCAGATTTCACAGATTTATTGCTAAAATGTAATTAAGACAAAAAATTACATTATAGAGTTAGTCACTGACTGGAATTAAGAAGTCTTGGATTTACATCTTGAATTTGCCACTTAATATCAAAATATCACTTACTAGCAGTGTGACCTTGGACAGGTAACTTAACCTGTCTTTATTTCCTCATCCATAAAGTGGGGATAATAGCTTTCACAGGATTATTGTAAAGGGCAAGTGAAATAATATGAACAAAATATTTTTAACTATATAGCACTATATAAATATGTGTTATTATTATTATTCTAAATATATCTCTTTGGAAGAATTAATGTGCCTATGTAGTTTTAGGATTTTTGTTGTTGCTGCTGCTAAATTTCTTCTTATTTGCTTTGCTTGATAATCTCTTTCCCTACCCAACCCCCAAATTTCTTGTTTGAAGAAGATTACCTTCAAATGAAATCTAATTTTAAAAAAAGTTTTTGCTAGCCTATTAAACACCAGTCTACTTGGTAACTAATGCGTATCCTACTGAGGTATTATAATTATTTTATTTCACCAATTCTCCATTAATAATTTTTTTAAAATGCAACTATCATGCTTTATCAATATTTATTTTTATCTATTCCCCAAGCTAAGTGTGGATTTCCTTCTCTTTTTTCCTGGGAGACCAGAATGGAACAAGAGCATTTAAGCAATTAATTCTGATCTGTCTTCCACTATATAGTAGGAATAATCCATCACTGTCCAATGAGCCTCTGCCAAAAGGCCAGCAGAGTAAAATAATTGAGCAACTACCCAAGTAAGGTTGTATTCAACTTTAGCAATCTAATTTTCAGAGCTTTCAAAAAGCTCAATTTAAAATTAAAATATATTTCAATATAAGAAAGTACCGTCTTATGAACTCTCGTGATCTTCCTTCAAAGGATTTACTTTGATGAGAGTGAACTTCTCCGTCCTTTTTGACTATCATAGGCATTTAACTGGATTATGCACTGAGAATCAACAGGTTAGATGTTTCTGTGTCATTTTAATACAAATTCCATATAATACCTTTCTTCTAAATGACTGTGTGACTAAGTCTTCCTCTTGGTGAATACTTTCCTGCCTTACAATATCAAATAAATTATAACCAGTGTCCCAATTTACTGAAAATTAACCCATACTTCTCTTGCCTCTATATTATTAGATGTAATCTATTCCAAATAGTATTATATGATGTATTCATATATGTAAACATATATAATGCTACAAATATAAAAGTTCCATAAAGTTCATATTACAAATGCATTTAACTACAGTTCCCATTTAATGTAGACACTATTTTCTGTTGAGAAGAATTTTTCTGCTTAATGCAAGCTGTTAAAAAAAAAAACCTATAAACTACTAGTAGATGTTTCTAATAGCCTAATAGTAATAAAATACATTGCTGAAATAAGGAAAACTGAACTAAGCTTCAAAGTCAGACTACCTTCCATAAGATGGTAAAATAGTATTATGTTTGTAGCCTGATAAAAATGAAGTTCATTTATAAATAGGTGTTTCCATCATGTTAGAAAAGGCAGAGTATTTAAAGGGAAAAAAAGCATTGGCGTTTGCTTTCAGTAGGGTGAAGTTGAAAGCAGATAGTGAATTGAGATTGAGTGAAGAATACCAACAAAACAATTCTCTGCAAAAGCAACTATGGGTAAATAAGAAATGAGCATTTGACATCTCTTGAAAGTCTGACTATGCATTTCTCTACCACATTGTTTTCAGTTCTTTAGAAGACCCACCTCCCCAAAATTGTTATTCTGATCACTACTATTTGTATTACTAATGTTTGTGTCAACTAGGAAATGTGAAGTTGTATCACATGGTAAGGCTTTGGAGTACAACATATTCAGTTCTGAAACACCAGGCTAAAATTTGCAGACATTAGCTGGTCTTCATTTACTAGTCAGTTACGGGAGGGGGGGGGCAGGGAATAGGTATTGTTTCTTTGCTCCAGTCTAGCCTCACTTCATCTATTACCAATATTAATTGTACAGTTGTTCCCAATGCAACCCTCACATGGACCCAAATAAATCTAGTGACCTTAAACATACAGTAAGTGTTGTGTCTACACAGGCAAAATGACAGTGTGGACCTGGACACCTATTCAATAGATATCAATATATATATATATAGTATCAATACAGATACTCTAATCCTGGAGCAAAGCTCAGCCAATCTTTCCATTTTCCTCAAAAGGGATTGGGAGTGGAGTGTACTGGGATAATTGCTTCACCTCTCCACTTGACTTTTGCCCGTGTAGACTGTGCCACTCCAATAAATTGCTTCAGGAAGCCCTGAGGTTTTTTGTCTTTGCCAGAGGCTGCTACCATTTAAAGCAATGGCTCTCTCTAACAGAGAATGCTCACTCTGGAACTCAGACAAAGGAGGGTGTAGCAAGAGAAAAGCAGTCCGACGCTCCCCCTACTTGGATGCTTCTCCCACTCAATGTCTCATGCTTGCTAGCCTGGGCTGAGAGACTCGGACTGGGGGGGGAGGGAGGATTTCCAAAACTTCGGGAAATCGTGTTTAGTCTAACAAGGAATGAAGTAAGGAATTAGAAGCAAAGGCTAAAAGAAAAGCTGTCTTCTCAAAGGCGCTTGGTGGTTTGGGAAGGGAGCTAGCGGTAAGCATCCGCTTCTTTCTTCTCACCTGCAATTAAGTGTGTGGTGCCTCAGCGGCTGGAGTGGCGGCTCTCTCTCCCTCTCTTGCCTTCTCTTCTCTTAGCTGTCACACTAGGAGCTCAGGGGTATCGGTGAGTTCCACAAACTCCTAGGACATCGGGTTCCTTCCAAAGGGGTGAGAAGGAAGAAGAGCTAGGCGGGAGCTTTCAGCAAGGAGCTCGGAGGCAGACTAAGTGCTGGTCCGCCCTCCACATCAGCCCTGCAGGGGCTGGGGCTGAGGACGCCGGCGATCCCATGGTGGGCAGATGAGTCAAATGCTCAAGGAGGGAGGGGTGTGTGGGTGGGGGGGCATCTATTCCCGATCTAAGGAGGAGGAGACGCTGCGGTGGTGGTGGCGGTGGTGACTCCCAGTCTGGCTGTGGTTTCTCGACAGTCCTCCTGGTTCGGCTTTTGCCCACTTTGAACTAAGGTTGAAGCTAGTCAGTGCCATCGGACCAGGCAGAGTCTCTCATCTCCGGTCCTTGGCGGCTGGGCTGGGCAAAAGACGGGCATGGAGGAGTAGAGAAGCTAGCTTGAAAGTCTCAGTCACAGCTGCTGCTGCTGCTGTTGCTGCTGTGGCTGCACATCTGTCCAGGGAAGAAGACAAAATGGAAAAGGGGAAGGAAAGGAAGGGAAAAGTTTTCAGTTCATCTCTCGGCTGCTCCTGTACATAAGATCAAATTAATTCACCCCAGTTCTAGAGAGAGGGAGGGATGCAGGGGCGGGGTTTTCGGAAAGCATCTCGTTGTGAGCCCCTTGCAATCTGGACAAGAAACAGAGCCAAGCTTTTCCACACTCTCTCTCCCGCCTCCTCCCTTCCCAGGGAAAACTCCTTCATGCTTCCCTTTCTCTCTCCCTTTCCCCCTCTATCCTTATTTCTCTCTCTTACCCTCTTAATCTTTCTCCCCGAAGGGAAGGACAGACAGAATCTTAATTCCTCCCACCCCCACCCCCGTCCACAACCAGGCACCCATTTTCCTCTTTCTCTACAACACACACACACACACACACACACACACACACACACACACACACACACACACACACTTTCTCCCCGAGGCAAAGTTTCACTTTTAAAAACCTGAAGCTAGCATGCAGTCTGTCTCCATAGAAACAAAAACCGTTTCTATAGAATAAAATCTCGTGTTTTTTTTTTTTTAACCGATTCTTTTCTCCATCCTGAAAGGAAGAAAGCAGGAGCGACTGTGCACTCAAACACACCCACTCGAGGCCCCCCGGGGCTTGGGAATCTCAGGGGCCCTTTAGCTCCTTGGCCCGCAAGTTTCCATAAAGGAAGTTGAGAAGCACCCCTGCAGGAGCTTGCTGGGCAAGTCCTCTATCCCAGCCGGTGCCTGCCCATCATTTGGTCCACGCCTCTTCCTCAGCTTGCACATCAGTTCTCTGGGGTTGGCGGGTTGGGTTGGGTTTCCCCCTGGTGGGCTGCTGGAGTGCTGCGCCGGAGATCAGTCAGGTTTGTTGGCCAAAGCTAGTGCCCCTTCCTTCCACTCCCTCTTCTCTCCCTCCTGACCAGACCTGGAACGCTGTCCCCTTTTCCTAGCTGCCACTCATGCAGCGCGTTGGGCAACTTTGCCCTGCCCCAAATGAGAGCCAAGAGACAGAGAAAGCCTTCCCGGGTGAGAGCTGGGAGGACGGAGATAGTGGCTTGATGAGAGTTCAAATAGGGTTGGAACTATTCATCACTGAAAAAGCCGAATTAACAGACAGGACAATCTCAGCTTCTTCGTGGTCAATACCTATAAAGAATTGTCAGGGGGCTGGAGGCGGGGGACAGGAGTTGGGGGGTGGGAAGTAGCTGTTCTAAGAACCTTCTAAAATCCTGAGAACATATCTTCATTACTTCTTCTGCAGATAATTTAATACATTAAAATAGTGCATGGCCATAATATAGTAAAAGAAAAAATACAGATGTACAGATTTTATGTATACCAACAGCTAACTCAGTGGGTAGAGTTTAAATTAAAACTGGGAAATACAAGTTTAATGAACAATCACATCCTTTTGAGCCACTATCTAACATTGTTTCAGAGAGTGTATCCCACTCTTGTGGGAGTTCCAGGTGGTAGGAGTGATATTGTGTCCTTATGTGGCTGTATTTGAAATTATTGAATGGAAGAGGCATTAGCAACACTTGTACTTTTCATCTCTAGAGGGAAGAACAAGGAATAATGGGTAGAAGTTGCAAACAGACAAATTTCTATGTAAGGAAAATCTTCCTAAGACTTAAAGCTATGCAAAAGTGACATGGGATGGCTGCTGAGATCATGGGTCTTGCCTTCACTGGAGGTCTGCAAGGAAAAGATGTTGATTTCTCCTAAAATGCAGGTGAGGATCATTTTCCGTTATGGGTTGTACTAGGGAATTGGCAGCTAAAAATCCTTCCAACGCAGAAATTTTTCTGCCTCTCTGAGTTTATGATTCTGCGACTTAAATTTGGTGTGGTGATGTACCTTTCAGGAAACCTTTATTTATTTATTTATTTTTATTAATAAAATGCATTATTAACTTCTAGTTTACATCATTCATTTCTGCAAGATTTTGAGTTACAAATTTTCTCCCCGTTTTTCCTCTACCCACCACCCCAAAATAGCAATTCCACTGGATCTCCCCGCCTCCAATCTGCTCTTTCCCATATCTTCGCCCTTACCTGCTTCCACTTTCCAGTAGGACACAGTAGATTTCTATGCCCCAGTGCCTGTATATCTTACTTCCCAGTTATATGTAAAATAATATTAATATATGTATATATATATATATTTAAACATTTGATTTTAAAACTTTGAATTCCAGATTCATTCCCTTCCTCCCTTGTCACACACCCTTACTGCGGAGATAAGCAATTCAGTATAGGTTGTACATGAGTAGCTAGGCAAAACATTTCCATAGTGGATATATTGTAAAAGACTGACTAATATTTCCCTCTCTCCTATCCCACCTCCCACTTGTTCTATTCTCTACTTTGATCCTGTCCCTTTTCAAAAGTGGGTGCTTCCAACTTCCCTCCCCCCGAAGTCTGCACTCCCTTCCATCATTCCCACTCTCATCCCCTTCCCCCCTATTCTCCTGTAGGGTGAAATACCCTATTTAGTGTGTATGTCATTCCCTCCCTAAGCCAAATTCAATGAAAATAAGGTTGACCCATTCCCTTTTGCCTTCCTGTTCTTCCCCTCCATTATAATCATTTTCCCTTGCCTCTTCTATATGACATAGTTTACCCCCATTCTGTCTCTCCCCATCTCCTCTCATTATATCCCTCTCCCACCTATTAATTTCACCTTTTAAGTATCATCCCTTCCTATTAAGTTGGTGTTGTGCCCTCTACGTATACATTTATGCATATATAAGCACTTTCACATATGTATTCATATGCCCATATACCCTCCTATATAGACATATATATGTATGTATATGTGTGTATACACATTTCTATTGTCTTCAACTATTCTCATACTGACAAAAGTGTCATCAGTTACAATTATAGTTTTTCCACGTAGGAATGTAAATAGTTCGATTTTTATAAGTTCCTTATTATTTCTTTTCCTTGTTTACCTTCTTATACTCCTCTTGCTTCTTGTATCAGGATGTCAAATTTTCTATTCAACCCTCGTTTTTTGATCAAGAATGCTTGAAAGTCCTCTATGCCACTGAATGACCATATTTCCCCTGGAAACATAATACTCAGTTTTGCTGGGTAGGTGATTCTTGGTTTTAATCCCAGCTCTTTTGACCTCCAGAATATCATATTCCAAGCCCTTTGATCCCTCAGCGTAGAAGCTGTCAGATTCTGTGTGATCCTAATTGTGTTTCCACAATATTGAAATTGTTTCTTCCTGGCTGCTTGTAATATTTTCTCCTTGATCTAGGAATTTTGGGACCTGGATATAATATTCCTAGTTTTCTTTTGGGGATCATTTTCAGGAGGTTATCAGTGGATTCTTTCAACATTTATTTTGCCCTCTGGTTTTAAAAACATCAGGGTAATTTTCCTTGAAAATTTCTAGAAGGATGATTTCTATGTTCTTTTTTGATCATGGCTTTCAGGTAGTCCAATAATTTTTAAATTATCTCTCCTGGATCTATTTTCCAGGTCAATAGTTTTGCCAATGAGATATTTCATGTTGTCATCTATTTTTTCACTTGTTTGGATCTGTTTAATAGTATCTTGATTTCTCTTAAAGTCACTAGCTTCCATTTGCTCCAATCTAATTCTGAAGGAATGATTCTCTTCAGTGAGCTTTTGAGATTCTTTTTCCATCTGTCAAATTTGGCTTTTTAAGGCATTCTTCTTCTCATTGCCTTTTTGAGCCTCTTTTTTGCCATTTGAGTTCATCTATTTTTTATTTATTTATTTTTTTTTTATAAGCAATTGGGGTTAAGTAACTTGCTCAAGGTTACACGGCTAGTCATCATTTATGCGTGGGTGCTCATTTTTTCTGAGGCCGGATCTGATCTCGGGTCATCCAAACTCCGAGGCCGGCAATCTTACTCACTGCGCCACCTAGCCGCCCCTTTAGGGCAATTGGGGTTAAGTAACTTGCCCAAGGTTACACGGCTAGGTTTTTTTTGTTTGTTTGGATTAAGTGTTGGAGGCCGGCTCTGAACTCAGGTCCTTCTGATTCCAGGGCCGGCGCCACCTAGCCGCCCCGAGTTCATCTATTTTTAAGGTATTATTTTCTTCAGTCAAGTTGTTGACTCTCATTTCATTATTTTCTTGTATCTTTCTCATTTCTCTTCCCAATTTTTCCTCCACTTCTCTTATTTGCTTTTCAAAATCCTTCTTAAGCTCCTCTATGACCTGTAACCAGCTTGTATTTTCTTGGAAGCTTTTGGTGCAGGAGTTCTGACTTCACTGTCTTCCTCCTGTTCCATGCTTTGATCTTTTTTGTCCCCAAAATAGGAGTGTAAAGTTGGATTGCTCTGTTTGCTTTGCTTCCTTTGTCCTCCCCTGTTGCCACTCAATTACTTTATTTTTGGGCTTTTTGGCACAGTAGGACTCTGCTTTGCTGGTGTTTTCTCAGCTGCTGAAGGTATTATTTGGGTGCCCTCTTTGAAGCCTCCACATGCTCTGGCAAGCTGTTCACACAACCCAGGACCTCTACCCTAGACCACAATCCAGATCCAAGCAGGTTAAAGCAAGAGCAATTACCCCTCAGACTGGTTGCTTGGTCCCCCTACAATCTGCAGGCCAGGAGCTGAAGCAGGCACGTGATTGTGGCTGTGGGGGCATGGTGTCTCAGCTGCTTCTTGCCTCGGGTGCAAAGGCCGACCACACTCCCAAACTACTGGATCCCAAAGTCCATACTACACTGACCTCTCACTTTGTCCTTAACATCTATGTGTTGATAATTCTGGAAACCACCACAACTGCTGTTGATCTGAAGTCCCAGGCTGGTCAGGCCCACCCTGAGGCTAAAACCTTTGACTTGCACTGGGCTGGGGTCGGCTCCTAGACCACTTCCTGCCTGCCTGCCAGGCTGTCCTCAGCAGGAGGTTAGCTTCTCTGTGTCATTTTGTGGGTTCTTTAGCTCCAAAGTTTCTTTGGAGTCACCTTTTAAATGAATTGGGACAGGTGGAGCCTGGAGCCCACAGAAGTCCTATTTCTATGCCACCATCTTGACTCCACCCCCCCAACCTTTATTTTTTTTTAATGGAAAAGGGAGAACCCCATACATATATCCTGATACGAAAAGATTCCTTCCAGAACAGTGGTTTTCAAAGAAGGACCTGGGAAATCCTTGGGGGGGTCCTTTTCATAATAATACTAAAATGTTTCCATTTCTAATATCATAAATATCACTACATATATATACATATATATATATGTATCTCATAAAAATAAAAACTTAATAACTTTTAGGAGTGTTAACTGGTTCCAAGACTAGAAAGTTTGAGAACTGCTACTTTAAGAGATAAGATGTAACTAGAGCCAGAAGAATGAATCTATTCACCAACTCTCCAGCCATAGCTTTAAATGTTTTGACAAGTTTGCCTTTGTGTCTTTGTTACTCTTTGTTTGCTGGCCTGTTTTTTCTTTAATATCTCTGAAGGGAGAAATTCTATAATAATTCTATAATATAATTATAATTCTATAATCCATAATAATAATGATAATTCTATAATTTAAAAAAACTCAAGCTAGATAGTCACATTTAGCTCCCTGCTAGCTGACAAGCCAGCATAGAGCATTCCTGCCCATTTCCCTCTGTGTTCTTTCTCATCTCTGGAAGGTTCCTCCACCTTTAAAGAGAATAGTGAGGACCTCCCTTCATTGAAACAGTATGCTTCCTAATGTAGTGGCCTAAACTGTTTCAGACCTCACCATGGAGGACTAAATCCCTAGCTCTCCTGCATATATCAAAGCTACAACTAGAAACTATACCTCTTCCTAAAGGTGTTGAGACCAAGAAATTTCCCACCAAAAGTTAGAATCTTTGTCTTCCTATGGGATAAAAAGAATTGCTAATTGGAACATGAAACAGAGGGATAATATCACCATGTAGCATGTTACAATTATAAAGTATTTTATATCTATATGATATATCTACAACTACAAATGAGCATTTGATCGACACGACTAAAGTCTTTTTGCCAAATAGAGTAGTGTTTACATTATATTTCATTGTCTCCATTTCATCTTGTGTAGCAAACTAACATTGCCTCAGGCTGGAGTGAAGCATCTAATTTCTTCCTTTTTACATTAGCAAATTTCATTGATTTAGAAATAACATTGAGATAGCAGAGGAAGACCACAATGGAGGTACATTTCCTTTTAAAATGAGAAATGCTTCCCTAGAAAGTTGAGTAAAGTATTTTGCAAGTAGAATGTTAATGGTGTTTTGATAGACAAATTCTTAATCTTAGTCCTTTCTCTTTCAATTTGGCCTATATATATCATGTTTGTACATAGTTATTTGCATGTTATCACCCATATTGCACTGTGTCCCCTGAGAGCAGTGACTATCTGTTACCTTTCTTTATATTCCCAGCCCTTAGCACAGTACTTGGCACATTAAAGACACTTGAAAAATTCTAGTTGACTGCCTAGAGATGCTGTAATTTCTTCCCTGTCACTGAGTATCTTACCTAAGACAACCTGAGGTAAATCGATTTTTAGCAAATGTCCAATGTCTCCCCAACTGAAAAAAAACATTGGTGAATATAAGAATTTAGTGAAGGAATGTTACATTTAGCCCCATAGCTCTTTTTAAAATAATAGGTAGGAATTATATAAATGGTGCCTCATACTAGCAAGCCTTTTAGCACTTCAAAACTAATTATTTTTTGCCAAATTCTTGTGAGTTACATAAATGGAATTATGGGTCCATTTTATGAAGATGAAACTGAGCCATAGAGAAATTTACTAGCAGAATGTGGTTGATCACTCTTTTTGTTGTCATTGTTAGCTAAGGATTGGAAATAGAAGAATTCCCCTCAATTGGGGAATGGCTGAACAAGTTGTGGTATATGATTGTGATGGAGTATTATTGTTCTATAAGAAATGACAAGCAAGATGGTTTCAGAAAAACCTGGAAAGACTTAAATAAACTGACACAAAGTGAAGTGAGCAGAATAGGAGAACAACAGTTACAACAATATTTTACAATGAAGAATTGTGAATTGTTTAGCTATTCTTAACAATACAAAGATCAAAGACGATCCCAAGGACTCATGATGAAAAGTGCTATCCACCTCCAGAGGAAGAATTGATGTTGTGTGAATACTGACTGAAACTTACTTTCCCCCCTCTTTCTTCCTTCTTTCCTTCCTTTCTTTTTGTTTTGTTTGAGTCTTCCTGCACAAAATGACTAATATGAAAAGATTTTGCATGATTGCACATATATAATCTATATCAGATTGTTTACCATCTCAGCAAGGGTGGAAGGAAGGGTGGGAGGAATAGAATTTGCAAATCAAAACTTAAAAAAAAAGAATGTTAAAAATTGTTTTTTGCATGTAAATGGAGTAATATAAAACATTATTAAAATTTTTTAAAATATTGTGGTAGACAGAACATAGGACAAACTTGAAAATGTCTTCCAAGTTTCAGATTTACATGCTAGCTTCAAGACCATTAATATTTTCAATGAAGTCTTTTGCCCTGGAATCAAGAATGAACTTAATGAGAAAATGTTAAAAAGTCAAGATCAATATTCTCATTCCTAGAACTCTGCAAATGCATGTCTAATAGACGCCAATGCATTTTAATGTATTAATTATAAAAACATACATTTGGGAATATATGAGAATCAGGGGCTTTAAACAGATCTTTCTGTAGCTGGGATAAAAGAAAATCTAATGGAAAGTGTTATGTGAGATTATATGCAGCTCCACAGTCATGAATAGGGTTAAGAGCCCTAGCACTGCAAAAGGGTCCTATAAGAGAAAAAAATCTTTTCTAACAAAAACAAATTAAAGTAAGTGTTAGATTCTTTTCTAGTGCACTCTTTGGCAGCTGCAAAACTGATTTTTATTTTTAAAGCCCCTGAGGAACCTCTGCCTAGAGCCCAGTGCTGTTTCAAAACAGAGGAGACATGGGGAGAGAAGAAAGGGAGAATTATTCAAGAAAAATTCTTTTCTTAATCTTCTCAAACTATAGGATAAGGATAAAGGGAATACATCAGAAGGAAAAATACAATACCTGAGTAAATATGATATTTAAAATGCAAAATTAAAGGGTAAGAAGAGTTTCTTGTTCCATTTTGATTTGGAAAAAGTGTTTATATGGGGTGGCTAGGTGGTACAGTGAGTAGAACACTGGCCCTGGAGTCAGGAGGACCTGAGCTCAAATCCAGCCTCAGACATTTGACACATTTACTAGCCATGTGACTTTGGGCAAGTCACTTAAGCCCAATTGCCCTCCAAAAAGCAAAAAAAAAAAAATGTTTATAGTTAGATGCTGTGAAACTTTTCTTTCTTATTAAGTGCATTAATTGAGTTCAGTGGAATAAACAGGGAGAGATACCTGATTTATTATGCATGTAATGGAATATGAAAATAATAGCTCACTTTTCTATGCTCATTGAGGTTAACAAAGTACTTTCCTCACCACAACCCTGCGGGTAGCTTTGTAAGGCCTTCACCATCTTGTTCCATGCTATATTTCCAGTCTCATTAAGCATTACTCCTCTTCCCACATTTCATAGCCTTGTCAAAGTAGTCTTCTCTCTATTCCTTGAATGACACTCCATCCCCTGTCACCTCGTCTTTGCATGGGACTTCCCCACATTCCTGGGATGCCCTCTCTCCTCACCACTGCCTCAGAGAATCCCTCTCTTCCCTCCAGACTCAATTCAGGCACAAACTTCTACAGGAAAGTTGGTCCCCAATAAATGAATGGCCTCCTTCCTTAGCCATATTCTATGTAACTATTTTTGTATTGATTTTATATTGAAGTCTACATTTTAAATGTGCATACATATGTATTATTGTATTGTGTATATGCACATATATAATACTTTTGTGTATGTATGTACAAATTTGTGTGTATACATATACATGTCTCCCTGAGAGGATGCAATTTCCTTGAGAGGAAAAACTTTCATTTATTCATTCATTCATTCATTATATTACCAGTGCCTGTAAGTGCTTAATGCTTGTAAGGTGGGTAGTAAAAGATGTATTAGTACCATTTTAGATAAAGGAGAAACTGAATCTCAGGGAAGTTAAGTGATTTATTTAAAGTCACACAACGAGTATGAGCATAACCAGTAACCCAACTTCCCTGTTTCCAAAGTCAATTTAATATCCACTTGGAAATCAAAACTTAGTTCCTTTCAAAGGTATCATTTGGTGATGTTGATGTTAGTGGTAATACTTTCTAGCCTTTTATAAACCCTAACAAACTCCTTAGAAGATCATTTGCTCAATTACTCCCTAAACATTTGATAGTACAATGGAAACATGTCTTTCTGGAGCAGTGAAGGGAGAATTCTCTCTTGTTCTAAGGGAGTGCCCAACACTGGGGGAATACCTAAAGAAATCATGGCATGGAAAAATAATGGAATCCTATTATGTTACAAGAAATGAAGAAATGGAGGGTTTCAGAGAGATCTAGGAAGACTCGTATAGACCAATACAGAGTGAAATGAGCAGAACTAGAAAAAATTTGTACAGTAATAGTAATAAAAAAGACAAATAGTTTTGAATAACTTCAGATCTCTGATCCACTAAATGATCAACCATGATTCCAGAGGACTAATGAAGAATGCTGCCCATCTCACAACAGAGAGATAATGAACTAGTATGACGAATCAGAATCACATTTTTTAGTATGGCCAATGTAGAAATGTGTTTTGTTTGAGTGTCTAGTGCATATCAGGCACTGTGTTAGGTACTAGGGATAAAAAGAAAAGCAAAAGACAGTCCCTGTTCTCAAGGAGTTCACAGTCTACTAGAGAAGACAACATACAAACAGCAATGTGCAATGAAGCTATATTCAGGATTAATCAGAAATAATCAACAGAAGTCTTTAGAATTAAAGGGGATCAGGAAAGGGATCCTATAGAAGACTTTGGCTGGAACTTGAAGAAAGCTGGGGAACCGGGAGGCAGGGATTAGGAGGGAGAGTGTTCCATACATGGGCTACAGCCTTGAGTTGGGTAATGGGATATCTTCCCGGGAATGATAGGGAGTCATTGGAGTATATTGAATAGGGGTAGGGGGGAAGGTGAACTTTAGGAAGACCATTTTGGCATGTGAGTGGAGAATGAATTGGAGTAGGGATACACTTTTGGCAAAAGGCCCAACTGGCTGGTGATTGAAATAGTACAGGCATGATGTGATGAAGGCTTTCACAAGGGTGGTGGCAGTGTATTTAAAGAGAAGGGTAATATATGAGAGTCCAGGATGATACCTTGATCATAAGCCTTGGTCTGGGACATTTTATGAAACAAAAAGAATAATATGAAACTTAGGAAATGAAGAGGTTTGGAGTGCTTTTCTTCCTTCCTTCTTCCTTTCATACTTCTTTCCTTCTTTCTTTCAATCCTTCCTTCCTAGATGAGAAGTGTACGGGAGAAAAATGCTTATAATTGAAAATAATTAAAATTTATATTTAAAAAGACAAGAATTTTAGTAGCCCACCTGGTCATCATTCTTATCGTATCATACTGTATTGTTGAGGACCCTTTCTTTCTTGGATACTCTTCCCTCAATTCAATTCAATAAATATCCCTCAAGCATTTGCTATGTGTATGGTGTCATGCTAGCCACTGAAATTACACAAAGAAAAACTAAGGAGTCTATACCTTCAAGGAATATTCTACTGGAAAGATACAAGGTAATTTGAGAAGAGAGAACATTAGCAACTGAGAGGATGGAGGCAGGCTTCACAGAGGAGAAGGTAGCTAAGCTGAGCTTAGCTTCATGACATTGTTTCTTCTGGGGTCTCCTTCTATCTGTGACTATAACCACTCTCATTTGTTAATCAGTTCACTTCTTTCTCCTGCTCCATAAATGTGGGCACCCTGCTCTATTCAAGCCTCTCTTCCCTTCCCTGTCTACATCCTTTCCTTTCTTACCATTAGTTATTTCTGTGGGTTCAATGAACATCTCTATGCAGATTATTCTCAAATCTACATTTGGCCACATACCACTGAGGACAGGATGAATGGGCACAGCCATATCTTGTGACTACCCAATGGAGATCAGAATCAGGCAGATCACCTCAGGAAGATTCATGGAGATTAGGCACAATATGACCCTTCTTAGTAGAGGATCAGATCAACCAGTCTGTTCTCACCACCAAGGTGAGGACCAATGCACGGAGGTGCAGCTTCTATTTTTCTTTGCCCTAACACTTCCCCTGTGGTTAGTAAACTCCCACCTCCTCTTTTTTACCTCAGTATGATATGACTTTATTTTTTAATTTAAATTTATTTATTTACTTTTATTTTACAACATTCAGTTCCACAATCCCTTGAAAAATGTTTCCCCCCTCTTCCTCCCCCCTCCCCCCAATTCTGGAGAGCAATCTGGAAATAAAGGCTATAAAAAAGTGCATACTCCTCTTACTTTCTTGATCCTAATGATACTGTACCCTTGACTGTAAAGAAAACTCCCTCCCTAACTCCCATTTCCTATCCTCTCTTCCCCATCAATCTTAACCCTACCCCACCAATGTCCCATGCCAGATCCTCCCACCTCTTACATTGTACTCACCCAAATTCCCATTCCATTAAGCAACCAGCTTTCTTTCATATTAAACTTCTCCCTGTCATGTTTCTTGGCTCCTTTTTTTTATTGATTTTTGGAGGGCAATTGGGGTTAAGTAACTCACCCAAGGTCACACGGCTAGGTTTTTGTTTGTGTGTGTTAAGTGTCTGAGGCAGGATCCGAACTCAGGTCCTTCTGACCCCAGGGCCGATGCTCTACTCACTGCGCCACCTAGCCTCCCCTCTTGGCTCCTTTTGGGTAACCCTGCACCCATGGCCATCTTTTCCAGTACTAGTTGAATTTTCTCTCGTAATTCTTGCAATACTAGTCATGGAGAAGGAGTCAGAATACTTCTTGCTCTCCCTTTAGATTTTCAGACTCTACTTCCCCCACCATCACTCAGTAGTATATCCTTCTTTGAGGGGAATCATCACTGACCTGCAGCCATTGATTTGTTCTCCATTGTGCCTCACTGCATTACTAACTTGAGTTACATTTAGGTAGGATGCCGTTGTGACATGGGGTGCCTTGATTTTTCCTTCAGAAATATCTTTAATCAAGAGATTTTATTTCCAAAGTAAGAGGTATGACTTTGTGCCATGGGCTGCTCAGTGTCCAGCACTTAGCATGATCCGGAGACGTGAATAAGAAATGACCAGGCCATGTGGGTAGCTCAAGGAATAACCATGAACTCCATTTATTGATATTCAGGGAAAGGTTTTTATAGAGCAAAGAGACAAAGGACAGGAAGGAAGGGAAATCATTATCTTAGTCTGTTGTATCCTGGAAGTAGCATGGTAATAAGGCCTATTGTTTCCTAGGTGCCATAGAGTCTTGGGCAGTTATCTCTTATCTCAGTCAGTTACATCAGAAAGGATGCTCTTGAAAGCTGGCCTCAAAGCCTAATGGCCAAGGCCGCATCTTCAAGAACATCTGCATAAGAACTGACTTCCTGCAAAAGTTTTGGACAACCAAAGTTTTGGGGCAGAGACTCTTAGCCTCAGAACTCAAATACCATCCTTGTAAGTCTAACCCATATCAAAAGAACTCCTGAGCTGGGGTCTTTGTTGTTCAGGTCCACTGATATCAGGGTAATTAGCTGAAGTCCTGGCTCAGGCCTCTTTGGCTCACCACAAGTTTGACAACATATTTCTCTGCTAAAACATATTTCTCTGCATATCTAGTACAGCAATAGCTGAAATAATGACACTTTAAATTCCAATTGTACCTGTAAGGGGGGGTCTCCTTAGCCAAAGTAAAGGAGTCAGGAAAGGCACACACATTATTATGAATTGTTTGGACAATTTTCTGTGTATCACAGAGTAGGCTTTATAGGTTCTCTCTGGTCTCCTTTAGCTTTGTCTATAATACATCAAAGTTAGAAGTGGCATAAAATGTGAGAACTATCTATGCCCCATTCCATGCATCCCACTAGTAGGAACTGAGGAGCCACAGAGAAAGAAAGGGCTCGGCCTTTAACATAGAGTGTGACTAGTGACCTTCACCATAGAATATGAATGACAGATAAGTTGCAGTTGGAGACATGTGGGCTCCTCTAGGAGGGGGCATTCTCTTTGGAGGTATGACCTACAGTCTTATTTCTAGATCTCTGAACTCAATATACATCCCACTGAGACTTAGGAAAGGCATGTGGTCCATGTCTTTCAAAAACCCAAATATTTTAGAGACATCCTAAGCCTAAATAATGACCATTAGATCTAGATTCTTTGTCTACCTTTATATATAACTATATGGTTTAAATGGACTTTTAAGATGTGTCATGTTCTCTATGGGCAGAAGTCATGTCTGCCAATCAACAGTTTAAATTTTGAGCTAATATTTCCCCAAGGTAATGAAGGTCTATTTTAGAACTGTGTATTCAATGAACACTGCTAGTGTTTTTATGGAGAAATCTCTCTGTGTCTGATGTGTTGGGGGTGTGATCTATCAAAATGTGCTACCAAGGGGTGGCTAGGTGGTGCAGTGAATAGAGCACCGACCCTGGAGTCAGGAGGACCTGAGTTCAAATTAAACCTCATTCACTTAACAGTTGTATGGCCTTGGGCAAGTCACTTAACCCTAATTGCCGTGCCTTGCCCCCTCCAAAAAGAAAAAAAAAATTAAAATGTGCTACTGAAAAATATCCCCAAATTCCCAAGATTAGATTACTAGTGGCAGAACTTCTAGATCAATCTAGATCAACTAAATCAACTACTTTTTAATTCAACACTTCTCAACCTATATGGATGGCTTAATGCCAAAAGCAGAAAAAAGATAAGAACTTCATAACCACCTTAGTCTTGATATTATATTCATTCAAGGAAAGCAGATTTGACTTCTAATGTTGGATATTAAAGTGTCTATAAACCTGGATCCATTAATTCTACAACCAATGGTAATCCATAGACAGTTAGAGCTGACTTTGTAAACAGTAATCATTTACACTCATGTGTATACTGTAATTAGGCCATGATGTTGGGAAAATAAAATGTTGTTAGTGCTTTTTGCAGGGGAAGGAAAGCCCATTTGCATATTTATTTTTGGGCTTGAGAAAATGCCAACACATTCATTTTCAAGGAAATCTTCAAACTTGTTAAACTGATCTAGTACAAAAACAAATTGTTGTATGTTGTCACATGGGGTAGTTGTTAACTATACCACTATTGACTTTTTGCTACTAATAAGCAGATCTACAATAAGTTTAATCCAATCAGATCTCACTTTAGGTGATGATAATGATAAAGTTCAGTTTTGAAAGTATGTTTTAATGATTTACATTTGAAATATTTCTTTTCCAATGCCACCACTATTAGAGAATAACCAGTCCTTTAAAGATTTGGCAAGTAAAGAGTTAAAGATGATAACTTTTAGTGCTGGTTGGATCTTTAGAAATCATCTACCCTAATCCCTTGATTTGTTTTAATAAATAGCTTCATTATAAATTTAAGAATCTCAACAAATACAAATAAAATAATATAAGCATAAATAATATGAACATAAAAAACAGTTAAAATTATCAGCATCCATCACTAAGACCTAAAAGAACTTTGAAGATTTAGCGGAGCCGTTCAATGCTGAAAGCAATAGGTCCCTTTATTTAAGGAAGGCCAAAGAGCTTAGTTGCAGATACTCAAGACAGCATAAATGGGGAGAGAGGAACATCAAAGGAAAAGTATTAGAACATCTCACAGGCCTCCTCACAGTAGCCCTGATACCACCACTTCCAAAACAGGACTAGAAAAGAGTAAAGAAGGGATATAATTGGGGATGTCACCAGAGAACTTTGGATACTATGGTCTTCAGGCAATGGCAGGAGGAAAGAGTCCCACTGACATATAAAAAGTGTGGGGAAGGTATGTTTTATACCATGCACATGCTCTAAATAAACACACTTAATGGGGATATGATTATGATCTTAGATGTCTTGGTGGTCTTAACACCATACTTTGGGATAGCTGGGAAACTGCTAGGTCAAGGAAGTTCCAGATGTTTTATAGGGAGTGGTGAGGTCTGATATAACTGTACCTGTCTTCCTGACATTGAATTGACAGTCAAAGAGACACTAATTATCCAGGAAATTGGAAATCTCTAACTAGGAAACTTCCAGACATCTAGGATGGGGAAAACAAAGAGAGGAATACTGAAAATTAATTTAGAACAGGAGGGAGATGTGTAATTGCTATCATTTTGTTAACAGTTTACATATTTTTATTTTATCAAAATAATAATATGTATGATTTTGTAATTTATATTGTATATCTTACTGCTCTTTGTATTTGTTGAGATTAATACTTTTATTAGAAAATTTTGTTATTGTCCATTAGTGCCCATTTGGGGTTTTCTGAGGAAACTAAGGCAAACAGGGTTGAGTGACTTGCCCAGCACCACACAACCAGTAAGTGTCTGAGGCCAGATTTGAAATCAGGAAGATAAGTCTTCCTGACTCCAAGCCCAGTACTCTATCAGCCAATTAGCTGACCATTAAATTGGGTGGAAAACATTGCTGTTGTTGTTCAGTCATTTCAGTTATACTTGACTCTTCATGACCCCATTTTGGAATTTTCTTGGCAAATACACTAGAATTGTTTGCTGTTTCCTTCTCTAGCTCATCTTACAGATGAGGAAACTGAGGCAAACAGGATTAAGTAACTTACCCAGGATCACATAGCTAGTAAGTGTCTGAGATCAGATTTAAACTCAGGAAGATGAGTCTTCCTGGCACTCTATCCACTGCACCAACAAGCACTCCAGGACTAAACTGCTAAAGGGGCCAAGCTTAAGGGTAGTGCCTGGACAAGGCTAAGACATTTTTTTCATCCTATTGGTTTACAAGATCCAGTTCAAGACCCACCTTTTGATTACTTTTGTGTGTAAGAACAATTGTTACTAAAGCTTATACTCCTCCTGCCCCACCCTCCTCCCCCACCCCTACCCCCATCCTCTGTCATGTTGTGCAGGTGAACAATGTGACATGGAGACCCAGAAAAACTAATTTGATCTTAAGCTGCATCAAGAGAGGCTTAATGTCTAGGAGGAGAAAGTTGATAATCCTGATGTATGTACTCTGTCCTGTTTTGATTATATCTGATGTATCATGTTTGTGTAACTCATGGTCCAATGTTCCAAGCTCTGGATTTGCATACAGTGAATGCAATCTTGAGAGTGTCCCACCTGCCCCCCAAATCAACCTCTTTGGCTTATTATGTTCTTACCCAGGGTTTATTTAGGATAAACCTCTAAATATGTTTTATATCTAAGTCTTCACATAGCCTGGGTCTTATTCAAGCATAGAAAGTAACAACACATATACTAGATACAGGGCAGCTTTTTATTCCACATAAAGCACATAATAGGACTCATATAAGTCCATCATGAATAAATGATTCATACAGACATTTATGAAACGCATAAACAAATGAAAAAATTCTCTTTTCTCTAAGTCCCACTTTCCAGAGGGCAACAAGCCTTTAAGTACTAACCATATGCAAGTTAGTGTGCTAAGCAGGGGAGGATACAAAAATTATAAAAAAAGAAAGACATCCTTTACCCTTAAGGAGCTTACATTCTATGGAAGATGAAAACACATGAAAGGTTACTGAAGTGGTCATGACAGTGAAGGCATCCAGTAGGAAACATTCTACTGGAATTAGAAGCACAATGGGAAAGGGATAAAGGTTAGCTGTCTGGATCCCTTTCCAAAATGGAGAGCCTAGGAGGAACTCACCAATGGAACATAGGGGCTAGTATGGCAAAGGTATGTTCCCAGGTTGGTGAGGCACTGTAGGCACTGAAGGATGTTCCTAAGAATCATTAAAATTATCCAGATTCATAGTAATTTCAATTTTCCTTGGAATGGAAATGAACTTGAAGTTGCAAGAGGGGGAAATTTCCAGATAGTTTGATGAGTCTTATTTTCTACAATATTCCTACAGTCCCCTTGGACAGACTTGGGGTACCATCCTGAACTCCTCTGAAAGGATGCTATGATACTGCTGTTTCTATCATTAAGTTACTGGGCCACATGGTTCTCTTCTACATGGCTATTCCATGGTTGAGATATCTGATTCTCATAGACCTTGATTCAAGGCAGCTATTAACACTTCTGCCAATGGGCTATCCTCCCACCAGGAACAGAATGTTCCTTTATTGAGAGGCAAAAGGGCAAGAAAATATAAAAGCTGTGTTTTGGTTCCCTTCTATAGACCAGAACAAGGGGTTGGCTTGTTCCACACAGTCCATAGCACAACAGTGGGAGTTAAACAATTCATTGCTCTCAGAAAGGGTTGGCTTCTCCTATATAACCACCCCACAAAGTGTCTAAACCAACTAAATCGGCCAGCATCAATGAAACTCCTTCTTCTTAAAGGCACCAAGGGACATGTCCTTTCCTTCCATAATAAGACACAATCAAAGTCCCCAACAAAGACTTACCTTCCTGTAAGCTCATCCATTTCATCAAGGAACTTCCTTGATCAACCCCCTACATGTTCACTTCAGAGCATCATATTTTAGGAAGGAAATGGTTTAGCTGGAAACTATCTCCTGTGATGGTGAAGGGCCTTTAGACTATGTTATATGAGGAGAGGCAGAAGAAACAGGGGGTGTTTATCCTGAAAAAGGAGGTCTTAGCAGAGATATGATACCTGTTGTTAAATATTTCAAGGGCTGGTACAGGGATGAAAGTTTATATTGTTTTCTTCTTAGCCTCAGAGAGCAGAACTAGAAGCTATGAGTAGAAGTTGCATAGAAACAGGATTTAGGCTGATGTACATGGCATATACTTCTTTAAAAGGAAATAAGTTTCCCTTCCCTAGATGTTTTCAAGTAAAAAACAGAATATATTGTAGGAAGAATGCTTATTCACATATGGATTGGACTAGATGGCCATTGAAGCCATTCTAAACTCTGAGATTTTCTAATTCCTCTGTGAAAACTACATAAGAAACACAAGAAGATTGTGTATATGACAGATCCCCTGCAAAGTGCTGCAGGAAACCTAAATCATTGAATTAAAAGCTGCATGTGCCACTCACCAGAAAATGCTGATTTGGGAGAGGTTTGGTTTGGTTTTGATTTTGGGGACACTTCTTGCAATTGTCCTGATGGTGATGAATTATACTTTTAATAAATTCAGTACAGTTTGAGCTTCAAGAATTGCTATAGTGGCCTCTAGTTAAAGATACCAAATTCTTGATTTTCAAAGATATATTTACTTTTTTATACATATTAAAACACAAAACTCCTCAGTGTTTACCCAGGACTTAATCAACAGTATTATTTTATATACTAATAGTGCTTTAATTTTACTGGTAAATTCCTTTTTTAACATATAATATAACCATATATATATATATATATATATATATATATATATAAGTTTATAATCTTAAACACTAAAAGGAAATAGCTTAAAAGAGTAATTGCAACAGATTGCCCATGCAACCTTAAGCTTTTATAGTTCACCATTTATTAAATGAAAGCAAAGGTGTGTGCTTAACTTTTCTAGCACCAATGTTATCCATTGTGTGTATGTGTGTGTGGGGGGGTTAATCTGAATTTTGTTAGCATCTTAAGTTACCTTCATTTATATTTTTATTTATCATTGAAATCATTGTGTATTTTTCTTTGTCTCTAAGGTGCACAATGTCTATTCTTCCTTTGGGTTTTTTTTTTCTTGTGATAACTTTTTTTTAATAGAAAAGTTCCAACAGCTTCTCGAAGAAACTGAGAGACTAAACCAGAAATTAAGATCAATTAAAACATACTCAAATGCACCATTTTGGAACTATGAACAAAAATATTATCAACTGTATTCTGTAGCAAATACAATTACTATACACAGGATAGTGTCCTACCTCTAACATTATATTGTATGTGGGACCCTGAGCAAATAACTTTACCTCTCAATATTCTAGGTAACTCTGGAAGACTAAAAATTATAGAGAAGGTACCAATCTACATGAGTAGAGGGAGTTTCCTTGTTAGAGAGTTCCTTATATCAGTAAAATCATAGGTACAGTCCTTATTAATGTAATAATAATATTATGTATTATGTAATAATATGTATTAATAATGTGTATGCATTAATAATACGTAATATTATGTAATATGTAATACTGTATGTAATAATAATGTAATTATATGTAATGATAATGTGTAATATTGCATATGCAATAATAGTATTATCTAACATTTACATGAAACTTTAAGGTTTAAGAAGTATTTTGCAGACAAAATCTCATCTGATCCTCACAATAAACTCATGAGGCAGGCACTGTATTTTGTTTCCACATGAGAAAACTGAGATTCAAAAGGTTTAAATGACTTAGCCAAGTTAAGACACACAACTAGTGTTTGAGGCAGGATTTGAACACAGGACTTCCTGACTCCATGTTCAATGTTCTGCCTACTATACAACACTTCCTTTCATAGTATATATACTTTGTAGATCTAGAGTATTTTATTGCCAAGGCAATATTCACAGCACTGTTGGCGACTATGAATATGCTGGCATAGTTCTGAATCACAAAATATAGCAAACTCTCCATATAGAAGACAGAAGCAAAACATTTATTCAGACACCAGAAAACTGAATCCATTATGGCAACAAAGAAGTTAATATACTTTATCAGTACAGGAAGCAACACCATCCCAAAACCTTCCCACAAACAAACACTCACAATAATAGCTGTCTGCTTGCCTGTGCCCTCTCTCTTCCTCATCTCTAACTTCTCTGACTCCCAGCTTCCTTTCAGCTCTGCTCCACCCTTCCTACTCCACCCATTCAGCAAACTCCTCCCACCACAGGCTGCATGTGATTACATTCAGCCTATTAAGGAGCAGGGAAGATCTTCAAATTACCATTACCATTACAAGTATATATCATGTGTGTATACACACACACACACACACACACACACATATACACATTAGATATGTATATATACACACATATATCATGTGATATAGTATATATAGTATATAGTATGATATCAATATCTATGTAGATAGCATTATACATATCCACAAAGTTATGTACCTCTCTAGGAATACTAGATTTGTCTATAGCAACATTAGTATAAAGACAAATTCATGGTAGTTATTGACTTTTACAACCACATTAGTACTTTAACTGGCCCTGAACTGAATGAACTGGCCAGAGATGAGCAGTGGTTAAGAACAGTGAGCCTCCTTTTATCATACTTTGGCATTTTTAAAGGTTCTGTAATCTTCTAGGACTAAGAGGGAACCATGGCAATGACTAAAAAAATATTAATAATGGAATTTCTTGAGATGTTAGGTTTATATTATGCAGGCTTTAGAACACAATCAATCAACAAATACTTATTAAGTTTTTATGTGCCAGGTTACCAGACCGTGCTAAACACACAAAGACAGAATTAAAAACAGAAATAAAATTCTAATGGGACAACTCTATTAAGAATATATACATAATGAATGCAAGATTGTTCTGAGGAAGGGAGGACCCTAGCAATTGGGAAGATTAGGAAAGTATCCATTGAAAAGATAGTGATTGAATTGAGTCTTAAAAGAAACTAGGGAAATACACACACACTCACACACATCCATCTGTCACTAAATCTGATTAGTAAAGTACAAGGATGATACTTTGCTCACAGTCATGAACTAAATTACATGGTTTCTGAGCTACTGACAGATCTCAGTTTCCTGAATACAGATATACATCTGAACTTGGAAGAAAGTTGTGAGAACTGTGCCTGCAAATGAAAGAAATTATCAAGGAACCTGTGGCCTCAGTGGTATTTCCTGTTTTCAGATCTTGGCAAGGAATCTACTGACTAATGTTTTGTTTTATGTGTTTGTGTGCTTTTTTTAAACAGCATCCTACTGAGTACATTTCTCTCTTCAAAAACATTTTTTCTTACATGTATTGGCCCATTCCTCAGAACAGATGTGCCAATCAATTTATATTTCTTTCTATAGGATATAAAGGACTTTAAAATACTATTTGTCTTTACTGACCACAGAGTTAAAGACACTAACTTTTATGGCATGCTACTATATCTTGATAATTCTTGATGCATAATTATATCTCCAACCTCAAAAGTTCGACTTTTTTTGTTACCACACAGTTTTCTTTATGATCACTCCAATGCTCTAATGGAGCATTATGCCTTTCAACTGTTTTCTTAAGACTGATTGGAATAGGTATAATATCTAGGATCCAAGATATACAGTGGGAAACAACCTCTGAGGCCATGTAGTCCAATCTTCTAATTTTACAGATAAGAAAACTGAGACCACAAGAAGTCAACTCACTTGTCCAGGGTTACTGGTAATTAGAGATGGGATTTGAAACCAGGTCCTGTGACCCCAAAGCCAATGCTCTTTTGTCCCTTCATTCATTTACATAAAGCATTATAAAAACACTAGTACGGCCTCTGGACTGTCGATTTTTCACGGCTCTCTTTATGGATAGGTGGGAAGTGGGGAGGAAAAACATCTTTCCTAATATGTCCCTTGAGATATTTCCTTCTTTTTCACTTGAATGAGTAACCTACACAGATGCCCCCATTTCCTTACCACTTACTATCCAGTACCAGATGGCCCATCTCCCAGATAAAACTCACTGGTCAATATGGGAGAATACTCCTTGCTCCCCATTACTATTTCCAGACCCTCACTTTACCACCAGTACTGAGCAACTGCCCCCAAATTCTTGCCATCCTAATTCATCACTCAATTTAAATTCCAAAGACCATTATTTATTGACTCAATTTAAATAGCAGTGACAATTATCTATTGACTTTCAGGAAATCCCCCATTCCCTCCCTGTGATTGGATTTTAGTCTTTCTACCCCATTTCTTTAGCCAGTGATGGGGAAAAGAATTGACCAGATAGATAGGAGAAGAACCAGGAAAGAGCAGTACCAAGAGAGGAGAAAGTGTTTAGAAAACCTTTCCATGTCAAACCCCAACCCTGAATTACTCCAACAATTTCCTGGCCACCATTTCCAGACCATGCCACATTTACTCTGGCCATCCTCCTCCTCTTCCCCTACTGGAACCTTGGACTCTATGCCTACAACCAACTTTGCCTTTGATATGTGAGCTTCTATCCTAAATTCTCCAGAACCAGGATTCCATGTCACTTCCTAGCTGCCATTTCCCAACAATGCTCCTTCACCTGCCCCTTCCTGTCTAGCTCTTTTATATATTGTCTTTCTCCATTAGGGTGTAAAAACTCTTTGAGGAGAGAGAATGACTTGCATACTTTTATTTGTATTCTTTGCATTTAGCACATAGTGAAGGGCAGCTAAGTGCCACAGTGGATACAACACTGGGCCTGGAATCAGGGAGACCTGAGTTCAAATTTAGCTCCCAATACTTACTAGCTGTGTGTCCCTGGGCAAGTCACTTAACACTGTTTGCCTCAGTCTCCTAATCTGTAAAATGAACTAGAGAAGAAAATGGAAAACCACTCTAGTATCTTTGCCACAACCAAAACAACAGCAGCAACAACAAAAAAACCCAAATGGTGTCATGAAGATTTGGACTGAATAACAACCAGCACTTAGAAAGTGCTTAACACATATGTTATTGATTTGTTTATGTATTATCTACCTATCTCTTTTATTCCTGTCACCTGCTGTTGAATGGATTTAGAAGAAATATTAAAATTGCTGATGGTAGGGGCAGCTAGGTGGTGAGGTGAGTAAGAGCATTGGCCCAGGATCAGTCCAGCCTCAGAAAATGGGCACTCACACATAAATAATGACTGGCCGTGTAACCTTGAGCAAGTTACTTAATCCCAATTGCTTTTTGAAAAAAAAAATTGCTGATGGTATCCTGTACAAAATTACATTATCTAATCACAATTGGCCCCTAGTTACATTACAAGGCAATCATTCTACTCCTCCCTAATCTATACACTATCTCTATTGAAGTGTCAGGTTTTAGGGGTACTTGAGACCCCAAAATACCAAGACACTGGGTCCTGCCAAATGAATTCAACTCAAGCTTCTCTCAGCAAAAGTAAAACAAAGTTTATTAAAGATTCACTATAATGGGTAGACTCTTAAGGAGCCTAAGTATTTGTGATGCCTGTATTAGACAAGCAGGCCTGAACAATCTGACACAGACCATGTCTGTTTTAGATGGAATCTCAGTGCCTTCATGGAGGCAAGATAGATCTTATATACAGAAAGACTGTGGGAGGGATCTAGGGGTGGTCTAGAGGAGGGACTTGGGGAGGGTCTTGAGAAAGAGTCTAAGGAGGATCTTGATCAGGAATGAGGTCATACTCCAGGAATGGGATTAAGGGTGGGATATAGCTGAAGGCTACCTGGAAATGGCTTATGATGGAGGGCTAGGCTACATTAAGAGTAACAGAGATTTGAGCCTAGGGATAAAGAAAGGTTTATGGCCTCAGGCAAATGTCTCATCAACTGGGAAAATTCAATCAGAGTTCAAGGGGTTTCCTAGATCCTCTCCACAGAGTTTGTTCTAAACTTTTTTTTTTAATCTCTCCTAGTCTCCCACAGCACCTTCTCCCGCTCCTCTGAGTTCACCTCAAACTTTATTAAAAAAAAAAATTAAGCCATTCCCCTAGAGTTCCATATTCTCCCTTCTTCCTCCTCTCCTATCCCTCATATATCTACCCCAACTTCACTCCAGTCTCAGAGGAAGAAGTAGCCCATCTTGCTAATGTCAACTTCTTTACATATACCCTTGATCCCACCCCCTCCCATATTCCCTAGCACATTGCTTCCCCTGTCACAGAATCACAGACTCAGAACTAAAAAGAGACTTTAAAGTCCCCTGAGTCCAACCTTATCATTATATAAACAAGAAAACTGAGGCAAGGAGAGGTTAAGTGACTTGCCCAGGGTAAAACAGCTAGTAAATATCCAAGGCAGGATCCAGACTCAGGTTGTCCTAACTCAGGGTCCAACACTTTATTCATGATTCCATCTATGGCTGCCTCAGCCCCACTCTCTTTTATCTTGAATCTCTCCCATTCTACTAGCTCCTTTCACATTGCTTACAAATACTGCCATATCTCTCCTATTCTTAAATACACCCTCACTTATTTAAGGGTTTTCAGTTGTTTTTCCTATTACAACTATGGAGTCATATATCTGAATAACTTTGTGTTGGAAGCAGTTAAGACAGAAGTATTACTTTTCTCCATAGGATTGTGAATTTCTCGATAGATGGTCCTGCTTCCTAATTTTTTCTTTAGACAAGAAAGCCTAAAAGAAACATTGCAACTAAGATAATGTCTCCATTGTGTAGAAAAAAGAGATTACCTTTAAATAAACTATAAATACAAATGAGAGTTTCTAAAAGTAAAATCAGAGATTCTTAACTAGAATTCATTAGAAATTGTTCTTAATATACAAGCTGTTTAAACAAGCAACATTTTTGTAATTGCATACTAACTTTCCAAAGATGGCATTCAGTTTTGGCATAATCACCCAAAATAAGAATTCTTTATCTTCCCAAGATGTTTATTTTCTTTGAATTTTGTAGCAACATCTTGCAAAAGCATCCCAAGGGTATGTCTTTTGTGCTCTTCACTAGTTTCTTTGTAAAGGTCATGAGAAAGGGTGATTTTTTTCCCCTTTCAAAATGATACGGAGTTCCCATAGCACACCTTAATCTATATGTGAAGCCTTTCCAGGGGACAGAGCAAAAGTGTTATAATTTATTGATGTACATTTAAGCAAGTTTGGGGAGTATGAGAGTCTGAGGTTTGTGAAGCTTAGCCCTAGTTAAGTGTCAGGACAAGGGGAGAAAATGCCCTGCAAAGAAATGTCCTCCTTTTATCATCTAGCTCCTAGAAGGTCCCAAAAGAACATGTTCAGTTTGGATGACAAACTGCTTCCATGACAACAATCATTCCCACCTCACTAGTGCTGTACTGGGCACTACCAATATTGTCTTCACTAAGGACACCATCATGAATCAACCAGTGAAAACAGCGTGCACCAGCACAGATTGCTTCCTAGTAAAGCTGTCATTTCTGCATGCACCAAGTATTCCAGCAATACAGAAAGCTACAGTTTTGTTCTGATTTGATTTTTAACCATAAAGCAGAAGTCCATAGCTGTTTATTGTGTGTCATGGACTCCTTTTGCATTCTGGCAAAGTCTGTAGACCCCATTCTCAGAAGAATGTTATTAAATGCACAAAATAAATTCTATAGGATTAAAAAGGAAACAAATTCTACTGTAATTGTTATAAAATATTTTTTTTTAAATGAGTCCACAAGCTCTAAATTATGAACCCCTGATCTAAAGGTTATAATTAGATACAGTGTCTTAACTCTAATGGCAGAAAATTAATTTGGGTCTTCTCACTTTTAAACCTAATCACCAAATTCTTCAATTGTAGTGAAGAAAAAGAGATAGGTTTTTGTTATTTTTATTGACTTGGTTAAACTCTATTAAATTAGAAAAAAAATACTACCTGATAGGAGCACATTGTAACAGATGGAAGAGATATAAAATCTTGTGGTTCCCGTGTGCCATCTTCGTCCTGAAAGGCATTTCATTATTGGTTGTTTTTCACTGTCCATGGAGCTATCCAAGTTGTCAGTCAGTGAGAAGATTGATGCCATTTATTGGCTCCAACCAAAATGCACCATCAAAAAAATGTTCAGTGACAGTCCAATATTGGCAGCTGCCACTAGATTCTTCTGTCTTGTCAGCAAGCTGTCAAAGAAGGTAATAACAGAGCTGGGACTTTCAAGGCCTCCTATCCAAGTCATTTCAGAATTTGGCCATCCAGCCTGTGTAATGTCATGTTAATAAAACATCAGGCTTCATATCAATTAGAGGCACAGAAAGCTATAGTGGGACCCAAACCTTCCTTCTGGTTGGACAGCTTTTTACAAGCCACTGCCATTATTTTCTAGCTGCCAGACAACTCTTATTCCCCTGAGTAGAAAAAACATCTGAAGGGGGCCAATTGAACAGTGGCTAAGCAAGAGGAAAATGTTCATGGCTTGAAGAAGAAGCTCCATTTCAAGCAATATAATCTCCAAGTGATAATAAATGATGGCAGATAATCGCCTCATAGGAGCAATGATATCTGTGCCAAAAATGTGTGCTGTTATCATGATGATCTATGATGATGAATAGGAGGACAACATTGAGGACAAACTGAGTCAGACCAATGGCCCATTCACTCTAATAGTCAGCCTCTTTCAGAATTACTCAGGGACTTCTGTTATACCAAGAGATCAGGAACATTTTGGGAAAGAAATATCCAATTAATTTTAAAATGTATATACCATTTCTTTTTCTTTCTTTTTTTCTTTTTGGAGGGAGGAAGGCAGGGCAATTGGGGTTAAGTGACTCGCCCAAGGTCACATGGCTAGTAAGTGTTGTGTCTGAGGACAGATTTGAACTCAGGTCCTCCTGACTCTAGGGCTGGTGCTCTATGCCACCGAGCCATCCCTATACCATTTCTATTGTACCTAATCTTGCTCTTTCCTCTCCTCTTCTTCTTTTTCTACTTTATCCTTTACCACTACCAGATTTGAAAGATAAGAAAAGAAAGCCTTTAAAATGTCCCTGTAATTGTAATCCTAACAGCCTTGTTTGATTGTAAAAGTAGTTTTTTTAGGCAGAGGCTGTATTTTTCATCTCTATCTTCCTGCACCCAGACCTTCCTTGCTCATAAAAGACACAATGTTTCTAAAAGTTTGCTGAATGTAGTAATGCCATCTACAATATCACTGAAAGGTGGCCATACCATCTCTGATAATCTTTACAATTATTTAGTCTAACTCTATTACTTTACATATGAAATTGTGGACTGATATCTAATCAAAACACACTAAGGAGATATTTCTACTATCATATATAATGCCATCATGCAG
This sequence comes from Gymnobelideus leadbeateri, assembly GCA_011680675.1. NCBI lineage: Eukaryota > Metazoa > Chordata > Mammalia > Diprotodontia > Petauridae > Gymnobelideus > Gymnobelideus leadbeateri. Next base: position 152,410 of record WOXC01009347.1, on the reverse strand, counting down.
ATTAAATAAGTTAATGTTACTGGATGGGGGGGTAGAGAGGAGTTGGGGAGGGGAATGTATTTATGCATGGTTGATTTTGTATATAAGCATTTTAGGACATTGCATATGGAATTGGGCAGCTAGGTGACACAGTAGATAGAATGCCAGGTCTGAAGTCAGGAAGTCTCATCTTTCTGAATTCAAAAGTGGCCTCTGACACTTACTGTTACTGGCTGTGTGACCCTGGGCAAGTCACTTAACCCCGTTTGCCTGAGTTTCCTCAATAGTAAAGTAAGATAGGGAAGAAAATGACAAAACACTCCTGTATCTTTGTCAAGAAAACCCCAAATGGAGTCACAAAGAGTCAGACACTATTGAAATGACTGAACACATATAGAATATGATTTTAGGTCCACCGACAAGGTCTTCTTTCCCACAAATTAAAACAATCAGAACAAAACATTTCCCCACCTGCTGATGATGCCTGAAATCCTACAGAGATTCACTCCTTTGTCCTAAAATTTTATTCAAATAATTTTATTGAATTATTTATTCAAATCATCATATTTATTCTAATTATTCAAATTTATTTGAATTATATTAATTACTTATACAAATAAAAAAACTCCTGAAAAGAAATATGTTAAACTTCATCAATACAATATTTTGAATGTTTGTACTGTCTCTTTACTAAGAGCCAGCTTTGATGTGAGGAAGGAGGGACACACTATGTGTATCATAGAAATGTAGCACCACAGAAAGGTGAAGGGAAGGAAGCAGAAAGAGATACAGTGGCTCCAGAAGCCAAAGCATATGAACTAAAAATTTCACTTCGGGCTTGCCTGCGAACTGTCCTACATTTACTCCTTAACAATTGTGTTAATCATCTTATCACAGCCCAGTTAGGCTCAAAGTAGGGCATAAACTGTGTTTCACAGCTGACACATAGCCCCTAATACCAACCTACTCGTGTATATAAATGCAGTCTCTCACATACAAAGAGAATTAGAATAACAAAGCCTTCTTCATGAGCTTGGGATGATGTAGAAGTCTTTCTGTAGCATGCCTTACTTCCCCCAAAACCAGTGTGTGTATGCATAAATATGTTGTCTTTGGAAACAGTCCATATCCTCTCTTGGAAGGACTCATTTCTATAACAAACTGCATTCAGCATCCAATTCCAGTCTTGTCCATCTCGTGGCACTCTCCCCAAAGAGGCACAGCTTATGAGTCTGAGTCTAGTACATTCCTCCTCTGGTACTGAAACTGAAAAGAAGAGACACATCTATCTCGACAATAAGCCAGTAACTGAGAAGTTGATTTAGCTTTGACCAGCAGGGCAGCTGGAACCTCTGTCTCGGCTAATAAGAGTGAGAGCAGGCAAGTGTTGAGAGTAGATCTGACTCAAACACCACAAATATCTCATAGCATGGGGTTTGTGGTCTTTGATTTACGATTCTTGCTTTCCAGGGAACTGAAATATTCCTGCCTGATGCAATAACATGAATTACGATATTTTCTGCAAAGAACTAACCATCTTGAAATCTGTCCACTAAGGATACTTTCATAGCAATGCATATGCTGTGATGATAACTCTTCATCTCTAAATAGAAATCTCACTTAGCCACAGGATCTTCATTTTATTTATGGGGGAATAAAGAAGAATGGAACAGGTCCTTTGGAGCATCCCATGTATGTTTATATTATAGGCTAGGCAGCTATAATTTACATGGATCCATCTCCTAGATTGTAAATTGCCCAAGGAAAGAAATTTTTATCTCCATCTCTAATACCTACTATGAATACAAGTGCTCTCCTGCACACATTAGAATGCTATATTTGCCTTTTTTTTTTTTCTTTAGTAGCAGAGATCATCTGCTTCCCCCTCTCTGGCCTTGCTTACCCTGGTGATTGATAGCTAAAGCTAGAAAGATGACTGGCTAGAATAAAGGCTCCATCTACTCTGTAGTTATAGAAGGGAGTGTCTCTTTGTGTAGGACCTGGTCTTCATTTGTATTATGCTTTGGCAAAGGATGATGGAAGGGTAAAGGCAGGTTTGATGAGAGAGACAGCAGTGAAACCTGTCGTGACACCTTTGCTCATCCCCTATGGTGCAGAGAAAAGGCAATTCCTCTTGCCAGGTGTGGGTTTTTTTCTTATGGATATTTTATACACTTCACATGCAGACTATGTGATGAATGACTTGTTGTCTATTTCACACTGAGCACCAATGCAGCCTGTTCATGGATGACAGATTTGCCTGCTGTTAAGCAGGTCTAGCATATGATATCATTGCTGAAATTGAGAGGCAGAATATAATGAAAAGAACACTAAACTTGGATCCAGGCAACCTGAGTTCAAATCCTAGCTCTCACCCTGTCGGCTCAAATTCCAGCACTGCTATTTACCATCTGCTTGACTTCAGGAAAGTCACTTAACCTCTGAGCTTCAGTGACTCGATTCTAAAAGGAAAATACTTCTAATTGGGCAACTACATCACAGTGCTTGATTGTTATGAGGACCAAGTGAGAATGTATAGAGAGCACTTGGTAATTGTAAAGCTCTATGGAAAACAAGGTGGTATTATTATCTCAAAGTACCAGAAACAAACATTGACCTAACTACCTCCTAGTAGTCAAAGATTATAGGCAGTACTTCTAATAATAACTAACATTTATTCCTGTAGTTCTTTTATGTTTGCAAGGCACTTCAAATGTTATATCACAAGAGATCTTAAAGGTTACCTAGTTCAATTCACTCATTTCAAAACTGAAAAAAAAATGAAGTACAGGAAGGTTAAATGATTCTCCCAGAGTCAACCAGGTAGTAAATAGTGGAGAAAGAATTAGAGAGGCATTAATGCTCCCAAATACCATACTGCTTAATCAGCTTCCTCTCTTCCCCCAACATTCCTATGAGGTATGAACCCCAGGACTTCAGTGGATCTGTGATCACATTGATATAAGCATTCCCGCCAATGATGCCATGGAAATCTAACCATACCCTCTCATGTTTTACGATTCTTGTCAATGTCCTCTTAGACATTCATCCCAGAGATGTTTCTCTAATGTTCTAAGGGACTTTTTTAAGCTTCCTTGACATGGTGAACATACCAATGGAGCATCAAGGCTGTCCATCATTTGTTTCTCACTGAGATCAGTCAATCTTTTTCAGTCTCTCAAATATGCCCTCTTTTCTCCTCTGACACCGTGTCCTCTGGCACTGCCACCACTCTCATACAGGTCCTCACCACCCTATGACTGGACTATTACAATATCTTTCTGATGTGACTACTTGCAATAAGTCTCCCCCCACTCCAATTCAACCTTCACTCAACCATCAAAATAATTTTTCCTAAGGCACATATCCTATCATGTCACTTCCCTATTCAATAAACTCCAGTGGCTCCCTATTGCCTCCAGGATCAAATACAAAATGCTCTGTTTGACATTCATAGCCCTTCATAACCCAGCTCCCTGCTATCTTTCCAATTTTCTTGGATTTTGCTCCCCATGTACTCTTCAATCCAATGACACTAGCTTTCTCATGGTTCCACAAACAATAACTTCCATTCTAGGCATTTTCTCTGGTTATCTCCCATTCCTGGATTATTTTCTCCCCTCAACTCTGCCAAGTTCCTTGGCTTCTTTTTAGTCCCAAATAAAATCCCATCTTTCACAGGAAGACTTTCCCAACCCCTCTTAATTACCATGCCTTCCCTCTACTAATTACTTCCTATTTATCCTGCATATAGCTTTCTTTGTCTCTATTTTGACTTATCTTTTGTCTATATTTTGACTTATCTTTTGCCTCTTTTGTATCGCAGTGTTTAACACAGTCTCTGGCACAGAGTAGATAAGTACTTAAAAAATGTTTATCCATTAATTGAATCACAAATTTCTTTCATGGCCTTCTTTAGACCACTTCTCCTTCATAAGTTTTTGTTTATAATGTTCTACAACCTGTACTTGTTCTCCATACACTGCATTGCCTTTTGAATGATGCTTAACTTTATTTCACCTGAGAGAGCCATGCACAGGTTCCTTTCTGACTGCATCCTGGATCTGTGACTGGGGACTAGGTAGCTGGCAACAAAGCTGCCAGTTGGCATTTGTGCTTATCGCAATGCCTTGTTGTGTGATGGTGAGTGCCATAGCAGCCTAGCTAGGGAGGGTATAAGCAGAAGCTAGGTCCACTGAGGCAGGGTGCTCTCTCCTCTAGTTTTCAAGGTGGACGTAAGGCTAAAATTTTATCTATCTGCCAACCCTAAAATATCTCTGATCTTGGGGTATAAGTCTGGTTCAGAAGGAAAGTCACTTCCTGGTATGGGTCTGCTACCTCATGTTGCCCTGGTGCATAGCCTCTCCCTCGGAACTAGAATATTCCATGCACAGTGTGCTTTTGACCTGACCCTGTCTCCAGTGTCCACAGACCTCCCTATCTTTCTCCCTATGTTGAGCTGTACTGGATAAAGGAATCACTTTTTCCTTGGATTTCCTCATCAGTATTTAGTCTGGTGCATTTTCTAGAGCTGTTTAAAGGAGTTTGTGGAGAGGAGTTCACTCCATAGCTTCCTATCACTCTGACAACTTGGCTCTGCCTCTTGTGTAAATGTGTTAAATCACCATTCACTAGTCATAATTATCTTTCATGAAATCAGAGTTTAGGGGGAAGGGGGCTAAATGATTAGAGAAGTGGCTTTCCTTCTGAATCAGACTCATACCTCAAGATCAGAGATATTTCAGGGTTGGCAGATAAAATTTAGCCTTATGTTCCCCTCAGAAAATGGGGGAGAGAACACCCTGTTTCAATGGACCTAACTTCTCCTTTCACCTTCCCTAGCTAGGCTATATAGTGTTCCTGCTTTCTGCAAAGATAGATATATATATATATATATATATATATATATATATATATATATATATATAAAG